>PVHX01000085.1:0-64196 GCA_004024805.1 Geosciurus inauris | reverse complement strand
GCTATGAGATCTTTGAAACACAAAACCTCACTCGTTCATTTGGTGGATATTTGTTCTGTGGGAACATCAGAGATGTCACCCCAGGTCAGACCCAACTTTATGCTCCTACGGACGCTCCTTTCTCCTAAGGAAGTGATACTGTCATTGCAATCCTGTGCTGCAAGCTGCCCGAAGCAAGCCATCAACATCCCTAACAGCACAGGCTGGGGCCATGGTTCCCAACCAATGTCCCCTGACTACCAAGCATGCATGTGTGCTCTTTATTTTTTCTGTCCCTGGGTATACACACTGACAAGGCAGTGATGGGCATGTGGCTTTGACTCAACTCTGTTGTTTAACTCAGTTTTGAGCAGGTTTTTCTGCTGTAGGTTAAGAGGACAGAGGGAGCTCCCAAGATGGGAACATGCTCAGTGGACCACGTAAAGGCAGAAGGAGGAAGAGTTCTCACAAGGATTGCAGCACTGAAAGGAACCCCAGAGAATCATGGGACAGACATCAAAAGACAATATCAACTGCACCATTATAAAGTGACTCATTAAGCATTATCTTAGATTCTTAAAAATAATCATATCAATCGTGTTTTCAATATGATGTCACAAGTAGAAAAAGGTTAGAAACTAGTGGGTTTGGGGCATACCCCAATCCCACTATCCTCATGCACGCTTTTTTGTGATCTACTTGTACCACCTTCAAAAGGTGATAATCTCCACTCAATGTATTAATGGGCCTGCAAAGTGTGTGTCTTTTTACATTGTTTTCTAAAATTACCCATTTTATGCTCCTAGGGGTGCTCCTTTCCCATAAGGAAGTGATACTGTCGTTTACCGGTGACGAGTTCTGCTTCTTCACGTGTTGAAGTTTGAACATTAGAGAAACACACCGGAGCAAGCATATAAAGCAGAGTTTATTTAAAAAGGGATAACAGACTTCTCTGGGGAGGGAGAAGGGGTCATAGCTAGTATCCTGGTATCCCAAGAGGTAAAGGTGTTTTGCCTTTTTATATGTCCCAGGCTTCCTTTGTTCTCCTGCTCTCTTCCCCTTATCTCTTTCCTTCCTGTATGTGACTAGGCCCAGGAGATGCTCAGTGGGATGGCCAAAAAGGTGAAAAGCAGATGGACAAAGTGGAGTGATCTGGGCAGTAAAAGGGTGTAATTAACAACTCACTGTAAGGAGGGGAAAATCCCTGGGACAGGTTACCTGAGCAACAGGTTGGAGCAGGGGCAGGTTATCTTGATAAGGGTAGAGGAAGGGCTCTGAAGGTATTAGCATTTCAATACCTCTCCAATTTCCCAGACCCAAATTGGCCTCCTGATCCCACCTGACTCAATTTACCTATCTACACTGACCAGCTGTCTAATTCTGGCTTCAGAAGGAGTTGAAAATCACATCCAGGTTGACCCTATTTTATTCTCCAACAGCCTTATGAATTCCTACCATGTGACTCCTTAGCTTCCCTATTTTCAGGATGAGGAAATTTTCTGTAAAAGCAGATGGCAGGTCTCCCATGAGCCATAACTTTGTGAGTATCTATTATTTTTATTCAAGACCAGAATGAGTTTGTACCATGGCTGTGGGAGGAACAGAACACTGACTCCTGGTTTCAATGTCCTTTTTGCCAAAGTTCACTGGCAGGCCCCACTCTGTTATAGCTAATGGGCCTGTCTCCAAATAGTGGTCTGCAAAGACTTAGTTTCTAGGGCTGCAAAACTTCAATAAATGTTTTAAAAAAAAAGGCTTGTCTGACCCTAAAAAGCCAAGGTGAAGAATTTCCTACCTCTCAAATTTGTGTAATAAACATATATTTTAATTTTAAGAACAATACTAATTCATTGTAGAAACTTGGGAAGCTGAGAAAAAGCAAAAACGAAAACCAAACTCCCTCATATCCTCTATAAGTATCTGTATATAGATATTTTAACACAATCAGAATCACACTGCACAATATCTCACCTATTTTTTTGACACAGTAATAAGATATGAACATTTTAATAAAGACACTCCCCTTGACCAAACTTGAGCCAGGATAACTGTTTTAGTCAGCTTTTTCAATGCTGTGACTAAAGGACCTGACCAGAACAACTGTAGAAGAGGAAAAGTTTATTTGAGGACTCACAGTTTCAGAAGTCTCAGTCCACAGACAGCTGGTTCCATTCCTTGGGGCTCCAGGTGAGGCAGAACAAAATGGCAGAAGAGTGTGGCAGAGAGGAGTAGCTCACACAATGATCAGAAGGCAGTGAGAGAGACTTCACTCGCCACATACAAATATATACACCAAAGCCACGCCCCCCCAGTGCCCCACCTCCATATCCCACCTGCCTTCAGTTATCACACAATTAATCCCATCAGTTGCTTAATTCACTGATTGGGTTAAGGCTCTTGTAACCCAAGTATTTTTTCCTCTCTGAACCTTCTTGCTTTGTCTCACCTGTGAGCTTTTGAGGGACATCTCACATCCAAACCATAATAATAGCTTTCAGCCCTGGAGGCCTTAACCTTGGTATCTGTCTTTGTCAAGCCTGTATCACCCAACTGCAATAAGAATCTTGCTCAGTTCATTTAGAAAGAACCCCCTAGCTTTGACATCTGATCAAATTCCTCATCTGCCCCTTTGGTTTCTGAGCACGCTGGCCTGCCTTCAGCAAGCATCCAATTTAGTGTCCTTAGCCAAAATTCCCCCCTTCCTCTTGATGTTTTCTCATAGTAATTTTCCATCCATTGACCCCATCTGTCCCTGCTCCAAGGCTATAAAGCTCCATTTGTCCATGTTGTACTCAAAACTAAGAGCTCGCTTCTATATTGAGGTCTCTTATTTCCTAGCTATGCCTGAATAAAATCTGTTTTTACCATATCACCACTGTCCAACCCTGGCTTTCTCTAACAATTGTCTCCTGCCATTTATGTGGATTTCCTCCAACATAATTGTTTCTGGCAACTGGCATTCTACCATGTGGATATATCCTGATTCATTAAACTGATCCTTTATTATTAGCTATGTAGCCATTGTTTTTTATTTTTCACTACTTCAAACTGTCTTCTTACCAAAAAATCACATATTGAACCATAATCTATAGTGCAGCATGGTGAAAACGTTATCAGACTTTAAAATGAGTCATAAGAATGCTCATTTCATGATTATGTGACAAGTATCTAATTGACATCCATTTAAGATGATGATTTGACCTGGAGCAATGATAAAAACAAAGAGTACTCAGACAAATTCATCTGAGGCTCCAAAGACAGTGCTGCTTCAGTGGGTTTGGAGATGAAAGTACATCAGCCAACTATATGGAGTTTATCAAATCTAAAATATATACATTGTAAAATGTACCATTTAGTTAAGATCCTGCTAAAAAAAGAAGATGCCATCATTTGAAAGCAGCACTTGGGTTATTTCAGAGACCAAAATCCAAGGAGGAAAGTCTTGCTGAAGAGATGTTGGCCAGGAATAGAATCTGCGAGTGGCTGGGTGGAAGGCAGTCTCTCCCTAGAACCCAGGCCTATTTTTGGAACATTGAGAACAAATATCCCATGACTATAATGAAAACCAAGCTGGCCTCCCTGGCGACAACGAGGCTGGGATTGCCAAATCAGTCATTTCATTTGGCTGCCTGTTATCTTGAAATGGTGAAACAGGCCTTTGGACCTCGCACGTACCCCTGCAACCTCCGTCCCCCGACTTCTCCAGGTTGTTCCGTCCATCCTCCTGTGCTCTTGCAAAAGAGTTCTCGCTGCCCCAAACACCCTTGTTCATCACAAAACACCGCTTCTCAGGGAGACTTTCCTGATGCTCCAGAGGAGGAGCCGCAGCCTCCTGACCCAAAGGCATAGATGCTCCTTCCTAGGCCCCCCACTATCAGCCCTCCTGACCAGAGCAGCTTGGTAAAGACAGAATCCTGAAATATCAGGCTCTTCACCTGGTATTGCCACCTCTAGGAGCCAGAATCTTCCTGATGATCAAGCAAGTTTCCTGAGGTCTAACTACAACCTTTAACTGTGACACCTGACACTGACCTTTTGGAAGATGGTAAAAGGATTTCCTGAGAAAGGTGGAGCCCAAAGAGGTTAACATTTTACAGAAATGTCAACTTCATTCTATTACAGTGCCACATGAGGCTGGGGTGGTCTGCTAGGCATGGCCAGCTCCCCTCCCTCTGCTCCAGTAAAACCGTCCACTTCAGGGAGCAGCTGAGCAGGCCTAGCTTTCTGGCCTCCAAGTTATGCTACCATTCCCTCCAGTCCTCTCCTGTGCATCTCACATCCGCAGCTCTCAAAGTTTATTTTTAAAACCTGCTCTAAAAATAAATAAATAAATACACCCTGCCTCCCTAACAACCCGTGCAAATCGTGAGGCTCTGTTCCTAGAGCCCAGCAGCTTTCTCTCTACCCTGGGCTTAGAGATCTCAGATACCCAATGTTCTCCACTGTCCGGTTTAGAGGATCACTTCAAATTCTTTTTGAAATGGCAGGAAAGGAAAGGACCTACCTGGAGACTTGGCTGGGAATGGTTAGTTGTTCATTCGTTCCTCAGGACCCATAGCAACTTAGGAGCTTTACTACTGAACTACTTCACAGGACACAAGAAATCCTAATCACACTGTGGGGGTCTTATTTGTTTTTTGTTTGGTTTTGCTTAGTACTGGGAATTGAATCCAAGGGTGGTTTACCACTGAGCTACATCCTCTGACCTTTTCTTTTTGAGACAGCTTCTTACTAAGTTGCTGAGGCTGGCCTCAAACTTGCAGTCCTCCTGCCTCAACTTCCAGAGTTGCTGGGATTACAGGGTCTGTAATCCCTCCGCACCCGGCACACATTTCATTTTAATTAAGAATTTCCATGCCTGTTTGACAGTTCCTGATCCCTGGGACCACATCCAAATTATCTTCAAATTGACTGCAATGAGCTCAGTGCCTGCAACCCCCATTAAGTAATAGTTCAGATGAACAAATGACTCCATGAGGTTGACTCATACTGGATATAACATGGAGTGTGACCCACAACACTGGAGATTCATTAGTCACACTTACGTCACCCTCTCTTCACTGTGTTCCATCCTCAAGTGCTCACCAGCATCTGCAAGTCTCTTCCCTTTGTCTTTCCATTTCCATCTCTGCTCCCCTTTCTCACTGTTCCCCATTTCCACCGTCTCCTAGTTCCTCAAAAGCACGTAAGATTTCAACACCTACTTGGATATGTTCGCTCATGATATGGCTTCCCATCCTTTAAAGTCTCCTCCAGCAGGCAGGCAGCTGAAGCTGGGTATGCAGACAGCGCAGGGATGCAGGAAATAAACCATGCAGACAGCAAGCAATAGCCTCCAGGCCTCCAGGCTGAGGTCTTTGGAAGATAGCCTAGCCTCAGCTGCCTCTGCCCCCACCATCTTCCCACACCAGTTGTCTGGGTTACACCCTAGGGAGCCTTCTCTGTTGGATGTCGGAGTTGCTCCTTACTGTCACCCCATAGTCATCTTTTCATCAGAAAGTATCTCATGGCACCCAGGGATATAAGGTTTAATCTTCTGTGTGTGATGACTTCTGTCTATAATTACCAGGTGTAGCAGTCAGGATGGACAAGCAGATCGTGCTCTGTAACAAACAACCCCCGAGTACCAGAGGCTTTAATCAACCCGTTAGTTAAACATACTGCAGTTCATGTCTCCTCCTTCCAAGATCTAGGCTGACGGGACAGCCACAGCTCAGACCTTGTCAGTGTCAGTGATAAAGGACAGAAGGGAATGAGTGTGGTGAGTCATACACCAGCTCTTAAGCATCTAACAGGAAGGGATATCCATCCATTGGTCAAAGCAATTCATCCGCCACATCTGAATTCAAGTGGATAGAAAAAAGATAACTCGCCAGGTGGGGAGGCTCACGCCTGTAATCCCAGCAGCTCAGGAGGATAAGGCAGGAGGATCCCAAGTTCAAAGCCAGCCTCAGCCAAAGCGAGGCACTAAGCAACCCAGTGAGACCCTGTCTCTAAATAAAATACAAAATAGGGCTGGGGATGTGGCTCAGTGGTTGAGTGCCCCTAAGTTCAATTCCTGGTACCCCTCCCCCTGCAAAAAAAAGAAAGAAGAAAGGTAATTCTACTCCCTGCCCATGAATAGCCCTGATGACCACTACATATTGTGTCTTCCATAGGGTAGGAACTCAATTAATCTGTTTGACAGGGAGAAAAAACATTTACTTACCCCCAAGGGCAAGGGTAAAGAAAAGAAGGTTGTTTTATAGAAAATAAATGAAGCATGCAGAGAAGGTAAATAAGGGCTGAATTGCTCTATGTGAAAAAAAAAAAAAGACAGGCCCTAGGGAAAGGTTCAGGAGTCCTGAGTGGAGGAAGAAGGAAGCTTGGACTCTATCTAGGGATAGGGAAATAGGAACCAAAGGAGTACAATAGTAGAAAGAGAGAAAAGAAGGTGGTGGTTGGTTAAAGTGGAGGTGGTTAGAGGACATCTAGAAAGCTTGGCTCTATGGGATATAACATGCCCTCTTCCAGCAGTTTCTCTGGCTTTAGGAGCATGACTTGTGGGTTTACAAAGTGACAACATGCTGAGGCTAGTCTAGGGGCAGGCACAAGGCGAGGCCAGAGGCTGCCAAGAAGATCCTATTACTGACTTCAGGCCAAAGTCAAGTTTCATTCTGTTTTATGTTCCTGATCTGGCTGCGGCTAATCTCTCTTTACCCTCAATGACACCCCAGCCCTCTCCAGGACATGCAAGCTCTACCCCGTCATCCCCCAAGGGCTGCTCAGTTGCCTCCTATGCCTGGGGCTTCACGCCCTGCCCCCCTCTTAAGCCCTAGCTACTAAGGGTGCTGATCGTGAATGCCCTTGGCCTGCCCACTGCTCAACAGGTAGCTGATTTTAAAGCAGTATTTGGAGTCACAATGAGTCAAAATGAGATTACAGGAGTTGCCTTCTATCCACAGGGTCAAGGAGAGGTGCTGAGAACAGCTGGCATCCATTCATCCATTTGATGCCACACACTCGAGGACAGACTACTGACCAGGACCCTAATAAGTGAGTCCCATGAAAGGATGATGGGTGGCCAGAGAGCTGAGCCGAGTCCCGGGGAGCTGACAGGAGAAACAAGCAGCTCTGTGCTTTGGACAGCACCCTGGGGGTGAGGGAGGAACAGGGGCAATTTCTGTGTGTAAGAACAAACTAGAGAAACCAAGGGCAGCTCCAGAGAGGGAAGGAGGTAAGGCTCCTAATCAGCACACAGCCAGGTGTGAGGAGCCTGGGCGGCCAGGCAGCCTGGGCAGGCCTGAGGCCTTGGATCTGAGATCTGGCAAACCCTTTCTCAGGTAGCCCTCTGAAACATGAGCAGACAGGGTGTCCCAACACCTAGCTTCATTCCTTCCCCTTCCTTTCTCTCACTCCTTCTCTCTCTCCCTCTCCCTCCCCCCACTTTCTTTTCTCTGTCTCCACTCCCTGTCTCTGCCTACTATTCATAAGTCACGTCATTAGGGAAAGATTGACAGTTCCTTGGGCAGGACTCCCTAAACCTGCCAGTGACCGTCCCTCTGCCCACCCACACATGTCATGCCCTGCATATTTGCATGTCAATACCCAGAATGCCAACTTGTCACACCAGAACCTCTGGCCAGCTCTGGCCAGCTTCTGGAGCTGGGAGTTGTCAGAGCTAGGTTGTCACAGCTCGCCTTCGAGGGCAGAGAGTTTACTTTCATCCCCGCTGAAATTGGGAATGAGTTGCTTCACCTGCAGCCACAGTCCCCTTGGCACAGTCCTACAAGCATGGCTCAAGCTGGCACAGGCTAACAGAAACCCAGATGCACTAAGAATCCAAAAGGTCAAATGTTCTCTCTGATGTGTGGATGCTAACCCACAACAACAGGGGGAGAGGAAGAATAGAAGTTCAGTGGAGAAGAAAAAGGGGAATGGAGGGAAGAAAGGGTAACTAGGAATAGGAAAGACAGTGGAACGAATCTGACATAACTTTCGTAAGTACATATATGAATACACCATAGTGAATCTCAACAACACGTATATCCACAAGACTGGGATCCTAATTAGAATAAGGTATATTTCATGTTTGTATAAATATATCTATTTTGATATACTGTCATGTATAACTAAAAAGAACAAATAATATTGAAAATAAAAAGCTATTTGGCCAGCCTTCAAGATCCCACACTGCTCACCAAGTCTATCCACCAACATAGCCACCATGTTCCTGCTCAAATGAGTCTTTGACAAGAATATGACCTCTCCTTACCATTATAGCCACCAGAGAACCTCGAAACCCAGACTGGGGGCATTTTCTGCCCATCCTTATTGGGGGTGAACAGTCTCCACTTTGGGTTCAGAGAGAGCAAACAATTTGCCATAAACCACACAGGCATGATGAGACCCCAACCTTGGTCTCAGTGTCTTGAAGTTCCCCTAAGTGACTGCTTGAGAGGTATCAGTTCACAGCTCCAGAGAAGAACTTGGGGAAAGTCCACCTTTCCAGGTCAGAGAGGAAGAGAGAGCCAAACATTGGGTAGGAATAAGCCCCAGGGGAATAACCAAGAGAATAAACATAAGAGATGATGATGTATGTGAATGGAGGAAGAAAGACGGGTGTCCTGGGAGAGGAAAAGGACGAAAGAGCAAACTGAATGTCCCTCCATGTTCCACATCATCCAAATGACTGCTTTGGGGCAGAATAAATTAGGTCTGTTCCTGCCCCTATAGGAGTATCAAACACTGTCCCTGAGTCAAGCAAATATTTAATGACTCAATGACTCATTCATTCAGTTAAGGCTGCCATCATCACTCTGTGCCTGGCAGCATGGTGGTAAATGCTGGGGACACAGAGATGAACCACCGCACCAAGCTGGCACCTTCATATGCCAGTGCGGCCAGCAAGCCCCTTTCCTCCCTGCCATATGCAGATTACTGCTTTCCAGATGTTGGGGATGCATCCATGGGTCACCCACGCTCCCTTGTCAGGGCAGCAGGAACCCCAATGACAGAGGGATAAAAGTGCACTCTGGAACCACACCGCTTGCATTCAAAAGTAGGGTCTGCTCCTTCCCAGTGCAAGGACCTTGGGCGACTTCCTTGTCTCTGTGCCTTCTCGGCTGCTTCATCTGAAAAATGGAGTTAATAACAGAACTTCCCCAAGGAGCTCAGGTGAGCACTGAATGAGTCAGCACAGGTGCTGCTCTGACAGTATCCGATACACTGCAAGCGCTCTATAAACACTAGCCATCGACACCATTGCTCCTGGCCACACTATTAGCACAAGTCACGGCCAAGCCTAAGGAAGCAGCAGCCCCTGGCCACAGACCTGAGCAAAGCTTAATGGTTTTCACAAAAGCCTAGATCATGAACTTGGCCTCCTGGCAAAAGCCTCTAACCTGATGAATATAGAAAATTAAGCATGTATTAACACCTAGAAGGCCGTGGGGTAGTTTGGTTATTGGAATGGTAATTAACCAGTAAATTGGGAGAATTTCAGATTTGAACTTGACATCTGAAAGATCTACTCCTACTCCCTGGCTCTCAGCCACTTCATTGCTGTGGAGCAGAGGTTAGGTGATAGGGCAGAGTGACACAGTCACAGAGAGATTTGGAGAGAGTGCTCTTGTCCAGAACCAGGAAAGCCAGGGATCCCAACAGAGGTCAAGCTAACTCTAGCTCCTGGGAGAGGCAATGAATGGCCATGGCTGAATGTTTTCATGACCTTGACCTCTTAGTGTCTTCCCACCTGCCTTCCCCCATCCCAACACTTAGGGTGGGCTCAAAGAGAGGGATTGTGAGAGCTGAGTCCCAAATCTCAGGATAATGCCTTTCTCTGTTCCCTCGGATTAGAAGATTAGGGGAAGATAGGTGCTCTTCACCAGTGGATTCTGCAATTCCCCCAGGTCTGCCTCAGCAGCCACTGAGTTCCCACCATCTCAAGTGGCCAGAGAACAGGCTGAGACCAGCTGGTCGCCTGAAATAGCACCTCTGTACCAACACAGAGGTACCCAGAGGTACTGCTCTGCCTCCCCGTGAAGCTTGAACTAGAAGGGAGTGATGTGCGTGCGTGCGTGCGTGCGTGCGTTCGTGCGTGCGTAGGCTGCTTAGGGAAAATCAAAGATAAAAAAGAGACATACAGAATCAGAAAATCTCCCACAGATCTTCTATTCAGAAAAATGCATGATTCTCACTCAGTTTTCTTAAATTCAGAAGACAATGACCAGAAGGATGTCAGCTGCCCGGCTGATACAAGCCATCCCACTTCTGACAGAAACACACTTTGCAAAGGAGAGTCAATTGGAAACTTTTGGAAATTGGGGCAATCTCATCATGGGTAAAATTTTGGTATATTTCTTCCAGTTTTCTCCCTTATATGTCTTAAATATGTATAATTATCATCATATAATTCACTCTTTCGTGGGTGCTGTGATGTCTTCTTTTTCTTAACATTATACCACAAACATTTTTCCATGTTCTGCCCATTCTTCCCATCCAGCTTTCTCATAAGATGAAGTGCAATTTGAGGACTGATTGTTGAAGAGGTTCAATGTCATTCACAATAGGAAAGGGAGGGTCAAAGTCACCATGTTTAAGCTCCTTTCTGTAGGGACTTCCAAATACAATATGGAAGGCAATCTTTTCAGTTGCTTCCTGGTCCAAATAAAATAAGAGGGAAGCAATGAAAACTGAAGCTGTAAGGAAAATTTTTGCTGACTATAAAGATAATTATAAATGATTGAAGTTCCCTGGGTCTTTCTGTCCAGGGTGAATTATGGTCAGTTCTTTCTAGATGCCAAGAGATACACAAAATGTGGCTCCTTTTACCAAAAGCATTTAGTATTTGACAATCTTAATAGGTCTTTTCTTCAGCTCCTGATTTCCTCTGAAAAAATAAATTCACACACATTCGCATTTCCTGTAATCACCATCCCACAGCCTAAACATGCCCACCCTCTCTTCCTCACTGTCTATAAGCTGGGCATTGTGCGTAGCATTGAGAGGGTCCTAAAAATATTGCTTTTCCTCTGGAATTGGGGATTTCCTGGAAAATGTCATTTTCAGCCAGTGCTAGTATCTTCTGTTTCTGCCAATACTTAAGCTTCAACCTTCCTGTTCTCTGCAGAGAGATGACAGAGTAGACCTTGATAAAGCATCTAAAGTAGAAGTACGTTGGTGGAACAAGGAAGAGGTGGTTGTTAGATGAGTCAGGCACTGCTTGGCTAAGGGAATAACCTTTGGAGAAGTGAAGGTTCGTTTGAGGACAGAGGTCCACAGAAAACAGAACCTTCCAACTGGAGATTGGGGGGCGAGGGTAGCACATCTTGCCACTCAACCTTCCTTCTCTGGTCCCTGGGGCAGGGATGGAGTTACTAAGACCATGAGGGGAAACAGCAGACCCTTCCTCACTCTCTAGCTTCCACAGAGGCATCAGTGGTCAGTAACAGGGTCTAAAAAGACAAAAGACTCCATCCTGTGGGGGCTTCACAGTACTAGCAGCCTCAGCTGCTTTGGCAAAGACTCACTATGGCCTACAGAACTATGATGTGAGTGAATCAATAAAGGGAAGACTGGTAGTCACAACTTGAAAGGAAATGAGTTTCTTCAAGGCCAATTGCCTGAAGTGCTGGGAGGGGGATAAAGAAAAATATTTCCATGGTTATGCAATTATCAATGGCAATTTGAAGAATTAACAGACACTGTTAATAACTGATGTTCTTCCTCTCTCTTCTTTGGAGAATCCTTCCTAACTCTATTTCAGCTTCCAGTACCTGAGTTCTCAGGGCCTTCACCCAATTATGCATGGGTGACTACAGGTTGGCAGGTGGTGGGGAAAGGAGGAAGGGAAGGAGATTAAGCAGAATAGCATCAAGATAATAAAGGCTCTGACCAAAATTGAAGGAAAAAATGTTATTTCTTGCTCACAGAGCAACAGAACCACAAAGGTATGGTGTTCTAAGTCCTAAGTGGTTGATAAGTGAGATATGGGTATTGTAGGGAAAAGGATGATGATTCTTTCAACCAACGTTTTAAAATTACAACATATTCCTGTGGTTCGGATGTGGTTTTTTTCCCACAGGTTCATGTGCTGGAAGCTTAGTCTCCAATATAATGGTGTTGAGGTGGTGAAACCTTTAAGAGTAGGGTCCAGTGGGAGGTGGTTAGGTCACTGGCAGTGCCACACTCAGAAGGAATTAATGTAGTTCTTGTGGCATCCAGGTTGCCTCCCAAGAGAGAGATTGTCATACAAAGAGCAGGACTGGCTCCTCCCTTGTCTCTGGCTTCCTGTCTCACCCTGTGATCTCATTCTTTCACCCACACACCCACCAAGATGCATCTACTATAACAAAAAGGACCTAAAGAGAGCTGAGCAGATGGTGGAGCCATGCTCTTGAATCTCTAGTAATAATAATGATAATCTAGAGATAAATAAATTTTTTTGCTTCATAAAGTTCCCAATCTCAGGATTTTATTATAGTAACAGAAAACTTACATATATACACATACGATATAAGTCTCAAATACTGTCTAAGAAAGTCCTCCCTTCAGAAATAAAGATATCTAGGTTCAGGCAACCTAGATGGGCTGCCCAAAGTAATATGTCAAGTCAGAGCCAGAGCCGGGACTACAGCCACCGTCTTCTGAATCCAGATCTAGAGATTTTGTATGGTCCAGGCTCATATTCACACCACGTGTAACCCTGCAAGTCTCACTGTGACATTGCCCTCTCCCCCACACATCACACGTCGAGTGAGGATTACTTCTCATCCAGGCACCCTGGAGTCTATGGTCTAGCCTAATGTCACACAGGAGGTAGAAAAGCATGCATAGAGGCAGAACAGTGACCACAGAGGACTCGAGGGAGAGTCTAAGGGGAAAGGCAAATGGTTGGGAAATCAGAAAGAGCAAAGACCTCAAAACATTCTGAATGGGAAACTTTAGAAGTTGATAGTGCTGTTGGAGGAAAAGCTAAAGGTGGGGGTGTGGGCAGAGCCATAAAATGCCAACATTTGTGCTCTCCTTCTCCTCGTCTTCCCTCTTGCTACCTTTTTGTCTCCCAGATACCAAGTTCCTCTTCTTCATGAGTAACATTTGCTTTAGGAAAGAATCTCATGGGCACATCCACACTGAGGTGGAGCTGACTGAAAATTCTCTCAGGTTCCACAGGCCATCAGAGCTAGAAGAGACCAGAACCGAACAGAATACTGCCATCCCAACCAGGAAAAATAAAAATATAGAAGCTAAGTGATAAGCATCATCATCACCATCTACATTGTGGGCCAACAATGTAAATCAAAGTACTTAATAAGCTGTCTGGCACTTTGCAAGCAGTGAAAAGGACTGTCACTCAGGAGTTACTCCCAGATTTCACCTCCCTTCTCAGGAGAGCTTGGCGCAGGAAGGTATTTCCAGGGCTGGATTCAGTGTTATTTCTCTCATATGTCCTTTGGGATGCTCTGCCACAGGGATGTTCCACAAGTATTTGGAACCATATTCCTTCCAAGAGGCCATTATCCATTCTCGACAGGAACTTGGGAGGAGTCGGGATGAGAAAACACCTCCTCTCCTTTCCTTTGCCATCACGAGACTAAAACACTAAGCTATAGTTATATGTGAATTAGAGAAAACTAAAATAAAATGATTACCTAGGCTGGACTAATTTTCAGTGAACTCTAAAGGGGGACTCTCTTGGCTCCCAAGGGAAGCATCTAAGGCTCAGGTTTTCACAAGGAAAAGGTAGTGTGTGCAGGGCCACCATGTTGCACAACTCCTGGGGGTTCTGTGCATGTAACAGTCATACAGTGGCTCTCCTGGCATTGTGGCGGCATGACCCCCAGCCTAAGACAGCTTTACCTCACCCCTACATCAGTCCACCTACACTCGGTCACTCACATGTCCTCAAGCAGCTGCTCCTTCAAGTTTCCCTGTCCTGAATGCTTGTCTCCTTCAGGAACCCTCTCTCCTTCCCATACAAAGAATTCTCAGCTTCCCAGGTCAGTCCTATTTAACTGTCTCAGGAAGAACTGTTCATGCAACCTATGTGTATGTTGGTTGACACTCAGGCTTAAAGACACCAGTAGAAGAAAGGGTGCCCGATGCATGAACAAGAGTGACTATAGGTCCTCTGATTCTCCCAACAGTGAGAGCTGTTCTAAGACATGCATTGAACAGGGTGGGAGAAAGAATGGTACACAGTGGGTAAAGAGTCTTGCCCTACCCTTTTGGTCAGTGAGTACCATTTTTGTACAAGCAATGTGGAGAGCCAGCCCCACCAAAGGGCTACACTGGGCTTGACAGGCTATTCCATCTAAGACCAACAATAACCTGCACGATTCCCCAGAGAGCAGACCCTCTCTCTAATACATGCATTTTTAACAGAGACAATATTGCTGTTGGATCTTAACTGTTACAATGACTCATGATCTCTAAAGCATCATAGTCTGTGAACAGATACAGAATATACGGAGGGGGGGAATGATAAAGAAATCTGTGTATACGAAGACTCCTAAGGGGAGTGGTAATAGAAAAAAAGAAAAGGTTGATAAACACCTCTCTAATAGAGGAGAAAAATGGATGGAGGAAAGTTTCCAATCCTTACTTCCATAATAGTTATTATCACCACCATCATCATCATCATCATCATCAAAACATGTTAGGCCCATCCCCTAAGTTAATCCCCTTAATAATCTTAAGGGCTAGTACTATTATACTCATTTAAGATGATGAAACTGAGGCTTAGAGGTATTGTCCAAGGCCACACAGCTAGTAACTAGCAAGGGCATGATTCTAATTATCCTACTCCAAAGTTCACGGCTTCAACCTTCCTACATCATCAGTCCAGTAAAAAGAAGGTGAAAAACAGTGAAGCTCTAAATTCTGCCGTTTACTCTATCAACCCACATCTGGCTCTGAAACCATGCAGAACAGCAAGATCCTAAGAAAGGAGACAGACAACACCCAGGAAAACTAAGTTGGGATGAGGATGGAAAGGGAAAAAGATGGCTCTTCTCTCTCCTGAGTGAGCCTTTTCCTACTGGTCTAGGAGGCAATTGGGACTAGGGGCCTGGGGCCTGGAGCAGAGAGAGAAATGAGAAGAGGGGTGTGGCCCTGGGATGTGCTCAGCTACTGCTGCTGAAACCCCAGCATGGGCTGCAGCCAAGCCCAGGAGATGGGGTGACCTTGATGCAAACAGAACTTCACTGGGCAGTGATTCTGCAAATATAAACACGGACTCACCACATGATGGGTTCAACCAGTTCATGTAAACACTGAAGGGAGAAAAAGAATTCAAAGATAAAGTATGCTTAACAGAGATGGAGCAGGGGAGTTTTATAACTCAAAGAAAGGCAACTCCAGAGCTACTGAAGTCTCTGGGCCTGATACTATGTCATAAGGGCACTTCCAAACCTGCACAAAGAGAACCACAACCCCCTCGTAGCGTGGGAAATCCTATGTCAAGGGCAGCAAGATCCACATGTGGCTGGCTTTTCCCTGTACCAAAAGCACATTGGGCTAGACTTCTGTAGTCCTGAAGCAGGATGTATCAGATGTCAGAAGGACTTCCTCATTGCCAGGTGCCTTCCCAGAAGGAAGGGCCTTCAAGACGACTGTCCTAAGCCAAGGAACAGTTGCACTGGCTGGAGGCAGGGGGATAGATGGAATGAACTCCGAAGAAAGAGCACACTACTCCTCCTGCCCCTACTGTTTGTGCTGGCAAAGAAAATGCTTTTCTATGTAGCCTGTGTTATCTGTGAGAATGCCAGTGGAGTCTCTGGGTTTTGTTTCTTTGTTGTTGTTTTTTTTGCAAATAATGCATGTTGAGTCCGTAAAGAGCAGCTCTCCCCAGCACTTGTAAATAGCATGCTCTCCTGGGCCAGAGGGTTTTGTTAGAGCTCTATCTCTGGTTTTCCAAGGCATCTATTACCTTCAAATGAAATTAATGATAGGATGTATCTCATAGAGCAGTTATGAGCATTAAATTAGTTAATATTTGTAAAGCACTGAATTATTTGTGAAGTGTCTGGTAGATAACAAGCATTATTATCATTCGCTAAAAAAACACAGGCTCATATGAATTTGCCCAGGGTTTAAGGCCAAAGGGCTTCTCTCCCTATTCTTTTTTTATTTATTCATTTATTTGCTTAATAAGTATTTATTGAGTGACTTCGCTGTGTCAAGCTCTATAAAAATGAGCAAAACCAACCATGACTTCCCATTCTTGGAGCTTAGAGCTGAATATCATCTCTTTTGATTAGCTTTTCCTCCAAGTTCCTCCAAACTTCTGTCAGATTAAACTGGCCCAACCTAGATCAAATCTTGCCTGGGAACACATGCCCCTGAACATAGAATCTGAAAAGGAAAATTTCTTGTGGTTTTCCAGCTGCCCTAATCTTCATGCATAGGAGAGAAAACTGCTGGAATCACCAGGATGAGTCCCAGTGTTCAAAACGCAGATGACATAGACCAGGCTCAGCAGACTGCCACGTTCAGCATCCACACCAGCTGTGACAGGGTCCAAACCCAGGAACAGCATTGCTCAGATGTCCACTTAGTTAAGGTTTGGGATGTGATTTGTGATCTGTTCAACCTGATACACTCATTCAAGTCGCTGATTCAAAATGAAGTTATAAAGAACAAGAGGATCTATGTGTAATGTCCATTTACCTGTAGCAAAAGCAGGTGGGCCTGGGGCAGGTAGTAGTGGTTGAAGCTTCCTGACGCCAGCAGAAGCAGCATCTCCCCTAGGAGTCACTCCTAGAAGCTCAGCCTAGAATCTTCCTTCATCCCTCCCAATTGGCCCATGATGTATCTATACCAGCTCATAAATACCTTTCAGCCAACACTAGCTGGAGTGTAACTAGAAGAGGGAGAATCCTGAAGAAGAACTAACTACCCCAGCTATGTAACTATGGGTGACAAGCCCTAAACCTAAGAAGAAAATACAAAAGCCATATTCCCCAGGTGCTGCAAAGATGGTGACATTCATTTCTTTATTATTTGGCTAGAACCAACAGCAGAATTAGCCATGGGAATTTAACAAATCCCTCCTTGGTATTTTTCTTTATGGTAAACCAGGCAGAGGAAAAGTGGATAAACTAAAAAGTGGTCCAACCACTCTGGAAAGCAGTATGAAGATTCCTCAAAAATCTAGGAATGGAATCACCACTTGACCTAGTTATCCCATTCTTCTGTATATATCCAAAGGATTGAAAATCAGCATATTACAGTGACACAGCCATGTTAATGTTTATAGCAGCTCAATTCCCAATATATAAGCTACAGAGCCAATATAGGTGCCCTTCAACAGATGAATGAATAAAGAAAATGTGGTATATATACACAATAGAGTATTACCCAGCCTTCAAGAAGAATGACTTTATGATATTCGCCAGTAAATGGATGGATCTGGAGACGACTGTGCTAAGTGAAATAAGCCAATCCCCCCCAAAAAGTAAAGGTTCAATGTTTTCTTCTCTGATACATGGTAGCTAACCCACAATAAGGGAAGGGGATTAAAAAAAAAAGAAATTCAGTGGATTAGACCAAAAGGAATAAAGGGAAGGAAGGGGCATAGAAAAAGGAAAGACAATGGAATGATTCTGACATAACTTTCCTATGTACATATATGAATATATAACAGTGAGTCTCACCATCATGTACATCCACAAGAAATTAACTTTTAAAAAAATAACCATGGGCAAATAACAGAGAGATCAGTAGAGGGAAGGGAACAGGGGGAGGGGGAAGAGAAGGACTGGGGACTGAATTAGAACAAGATATAGGCCATGCTTTTATAATTATGTCAAAATGGATTCTTCTGCCATGTATAACTAAAAAGAACCAATAAATTAAAAAAAAAACAACTGTAAAATCTCTGCTAACTGCCAGAGGGTAGGGTCAGTCCTATTTTCAGACTGATCCCCTGCTGTGAACAATAAAACTCTCTCTTTTCTCAAAAAAAAAAAAAAAAAGTGGGGAAGCTTTTGTCTGCACAGGCCTTGGTGCAGGAGTGAAGAAGAGCAGTAGCGTATAGCACTCTTCCCCACCTCACCCTAATCATGCAAGACTTCTCTCAAACATACCCTAAGTGTGTCACTGGCCCAGGGTCTTTGCCCTTGCTGTCCTCACTGCTGGGAAGTGACTTCTTGTCACATTTCCCCATTCCACGGTTTCTGCAGCGCTGATCAATTATTTTGTTGGTTTGGTTTGCTTATGTGTTAATTGTCTCTTTTGCCACATTAGGACCTAAGGCTTTGGAGGCCAAGAGCTCTGGTTTGTTCACGCTGATCCTTCCTTGGGAGAACACGCCTGGCAAATGGTAGAGGCTTAAGACTAACTTGTTCACAGACTCTGATTCCTCAAACCTGCTTCCTAAGAGCTGGGGCTTTGGAGTGGACCACAAAGGACCAGCAGACAGACAGGGTTGAAGCCCATCCCAAGCACATCTTGAGAACAGAAGGGACTCATGGGTTAAAACCAGGAGGTCAACAGCAAGGAAATCCTTCTCCCTTCAGAAATTAATAAGCTAAATCAGATGGAAATAAATTTAATCTTCTCTTTCTCCCCTTATTACCCTAATTGGTTTAAATGTGTGGCAACTTCCCAGCATTCTCACAATGGAAAGTAACTCATGTTGCGTGGAAGCCCAGAAAGTAATTACCCTGTGGTTTTATTCTAATTCACTAACAGATACTCTTTAGCCTAAAGACCCCTGAGAGGGAAGGAGTAAATAATGAAGATTAGAAAATGCTTTTTCCATTCCTCTGCTGGTCGAAATTTTTAAACTATGACAGAAATAATTAGTTGTGACCATTTTCTTAAATTAAAAAAGCACATAGCTTAGAGTACAATGTAAAATGTAAATAAACAGATGCAAACATAAATACAACTGGTCATCTCATTGGCTAACCTTTAACGGGTTTCAAATATTGCTGAATACAGCCTTGGTTTTATTCCAGCACTGAGCAAATTAAATTCTTTTTTGATTATTCTAACTTGGACATAAATTCTCCCCAGGGCTTATCCTAAGTCAAATGTGCTTTGTGTCCTCATAGCAATTTTTGTTTAAAAAAAAAAAAAAGGAAGTGCAAGGAACCTCCAACCAACCCTGATCCCTTTCTAGCAAGAGTGACCTTGAGTGTTCTACTTGCAACTTATTAGAGAAAAGTCCAGTTTTTTCTTTTTAAGTCCCTCAGCTCTTTTCCTGTTTCCTCTCTCACCTTAATACCTCTTATGGATAAAGACTATCCTGTTAAGAAAGGCATTAGTGATGGTCGTTGACACCAAACTGGTGATAAACAGGAAGAACACTGTTTAAACAAGCAAGAATGCATTTTCAAAAGACAGGTAAAGTGATTGTCTACCATGTTTTCTCTCTCTCTCTCCCTCTCACACACACACACAGATTGTACCCAAATTTACCTGCAAGTCCTTTACCTTTGAAAGTCCTGAATAACATAGCAAAACAGAGACTAGCACAATTCCCCAAGGGACCATAGGAGACTCCTACCCATGCCATCCCCTGCTCCTTCTCAATTTGGTGATGTGGTCTTGGATGCAGGAGGCTTTTCTCAGCCCCAGGGCTCTGAAATTGAATCTACCACTTGCCACACAGTGGAGAAATTTTTCCATACATCCATCCAGAGAAACAGATGTTCAGAGCTTGGTTTACAAAGAGAGTTAGAGAGGTAGAGGAAGGGGGCTGGAGAACACAAAAGGAAAGGGGTGTCACTAATGAAGCCCAGCTCTCAAAGGACACCCCAGGCCTGTAAGTCCACAGCATCCATCTTCTCTGTTGTGTCTCTCTGTCTGCACAATACATCTCTATGCAGTGAAGCCTCTAAGTTTCACTTCTGCTTCCTCCTCTCTGAATATCTTCTTCCTTCTTGGTGCTTCCTCAGGCAAAAGAAACTTCTATGGATCATCCATGGTTTATAGATTTGACGCAAAAGTAAAATGTCTTCCAAATTTTGGGACCAACACAGGCATGCCAACTCCTCATTTTTCAAGCATTGCATCAGTTAGGGGAGCTCCTGAGGACAGTTGTGGAGAATGCAAATCAAAAGGGCTGGAACAATCGGGATAGCCATCTTTTCCTGTCACCACAACAACAAAGGTAGATGGCCTTAGACAGTGGCCCATCAGCAGACAAATGACACCTCAAGGTATCTTGAGGCACTCCCTCTCTGTCTTGATATTTCCCTCTCTCCAGTCCTCTATCTACCACATCTATATGGTCCCCCATGGCTGCAAGAGATGATTAGTGGCAACAGAGATGAAAAACTTTCACATCCAACCAGAGAAAGCAGACATTTCTGCCCCAGAAATAGAAGTTAAAATCCTTCCATCATCTAATCTATTGGGCTAATTTAGATCACTGATATGACCAATAGCTCTCACCAGATTAGACCAGTGGTTTTCAAACTTTTATGACTTGGACCCTTTTAAAATTCTAAAACCTGGGGAGGAAGGGGAGGGGAAGGGACATGGGGGCAGGAAAGATGGTGGAATGAGATGGACATCATTGCCCTAGGTTCCTGTATGACTGACTGCACATATGGTGGACTCTACATCATGTACAACCAGAGAAATGAAAAGTTATGCTCCATTTGTGTACAATGAATCAAAATGCATTCTGCTGTCATGTATACCTAAGTAGAATAAATAAATTTTTAAAAAAAGAAAAAAATTCTAAAAACTGTATAAAAGTATGGAGAGCTTTAGTTCAGGTGGGTTATATCTATCGATATGCATTGTATTAGAAATGGACACTTGGAAATTCTGCTACTTATCAATTCATTTTAAAGCAATTATGCCCTCATTACATAGTAACATAAATAATATACTTGTGAGTATATTAACTATGTTTCTTAAGAATCTAAGGAGAAGCCTTTGTTCCACGTCTTTGCAGATCTCTTTCATTTCCAGTCTAATAGAAGCCAGCTGTGATCCCATCTCTGTTTCTGCAGGCCATCTGCTGCAGTATCACGTGACAGCAAGCCTCTGGAAAACTCCAGTGTGTCCTCAGGAAGGAAGGAGAGTGAAAAAGGCCAAGAACCGCTTAGTAGGAAAGATTTTTGACCTCCTAGACCCCTTCAAGGGACTGATGGCCACAGCCTGGGGACTGCTGGCTGACCAGCTAGGATGGCCCTCTGGAGTGGGGAATGGGGTACATAGCCAAACAAATGAGAACCTGATGGAAGTGGAAGGGGCCCTGGATTTGGGTAGCGATCACCAATGTCTCCTTCATAGATATTACAAGCAGACATAAACAACTGCCATCAACTATCCCCTACATTTTCTTTTGAAAAAATCATTTTGGTATCAAAGATACAGGATGCATAGAATTTCATGGTACAATGTAGTAGCTTTGATTGAGTATGTATCATTTTACGAAAAATTTACATTGATTGGACAGGGAACAAAAGGGAAAAGGAAGCCTATGTGTAGATGTTCTCTCACTGGAGGAAGGAGGGGCCTGGGGTGGGTGTCAGCAGAATAGAGAGCAAATGGGGAGCAGGTGGGGGCAGGAATGATGGATGCCATCATCTGGACATGTTGAGCTTAACTCAGCCCTGGACGTGAAACTCAACACTCAGACAACTCAATGTAAAGGTTTACATCTAAGGAAAAAAGTTCTCAGCTAAAAGAGAAGCTCTGCAAGTTTTAGGTATGTGGATCCTCACTGAAGCCTTGGGAGCAGAGAAAGTGGCCCAGGGGGACAAGAGATGGCCCAGAAGAACAGAGGAACTCTAGGGGCACCCTGTATCTTTAAGGACGAATAGAAGAGAAAGAACAGGCAAAAGATAATGAAGAAAAGTTTCCAGAATGATATAAAGGCATGTTCCAACTAATGGTCTGGAGAGAGTTCAAGAAGGAGTGTAAAAATGGAGGAGCTGGTATGCGTGAGCCCGGCCTGAAGGACTGCGCGTGTGGACAAGGGGCTGATTGTGGGCAGAGGGCTGATTGTGGGCGGCTTTCCTGACTAACTTCTTGCCTGAAGTGCCTGAAGCCTTGAGCTTCCTCCCTATTAAAAGACAAAAACAAAATATAAGAAACCTAAGCTGAGAAAAGAATCGCAGTACAGTATCTGCAATGGCAGTACAGTATTCCGCTGTTTGGGTGTGCCATTGATTAATGGTAGTGCCTACAATACAATGCTAAGTAAAGAAAGAAAGACACCAGCAGTGTAGGCAGGACCTATCCAGGCGCATTGGTATGCAGACGGACACGAGAGCATACATGTGTGTAAACGCAAGCACAATAAAAGAAGGCCCCAGGGTGTGTTTGTCAGGGGTGGGCTCTTGGGTTTAGCTTAGCAGTGTGCAGCTGCTAGCTCTGTGAGCCGATGAGCTTTGGAGGAGATGGGGGGAGGACTTCAGTGCCAGGTGGCTGGGGAAGAGAGAAAAGAGAGAATGAGACAATTTCCACCAGGATTAAAATGTTGGAGAAAGCACACAGATGTTTAAAGAGTGTGGACAAGACAGGATTTGCTGCATGGTGTAATGCAAACAGCTCTATCATCTCCCAAGGAAGTCTAGAAAAATCTCATTACTCAGCAATGCTTTGGGAATCAAAATTGGGGAGAACAATGACTGCCCTCCGGATGGCACAGAACAAGGACCGTGGAGGCATCCATTTATTTGTGTTACAAAATAACAGCACTAATAATTATTATCTCTTGAGCACTTGCCATGTACCAGGAGCTGCTCTGAGCACTTGGCATGAATCATATCACTAAATCTTCACAACGGTCTCATAGCATAGGTACCATGATCATCTCCATTTTACAGATAAAGTAACGGAGGCAGGAAGAGGTTCATGGCTTGTGCAAGGTCACAGAGCTTCAGAGATTTAGATTTTGGCCTCCACACTACTTTGCCTCTCAGTAAACTAAAGAATATGCCTGTTAGAAATGAGAACAAAACCTCAACCACAGTTGTCTCTGAGTAATGAGAATATGGATGATATTCATTTTCTTCTTTTTGTGCTTTGTGTGTATTTCATATTTTCTATGGTGATCGGGAATTACTTTTATAATAGTATGCAAATATAATGAAAGGATCTCATGACATCATCATTACACAGATGTTAGTTACATCTGGTCAGGGCATACATGAGACTCCTCTTGAAAGGATTTTACATTGGAATAAACAGTAAATTCATAAGGAAATCAATTTCTTACCAGACAGTGGATTGGAAATTGTTAGAAGAGAGAGGACATCATTGGTGGCTCATCAACGCCTGAATATAACCTCTGTGCTCCCTCAAAGACCCATATGCTAAAGGCCATGTCACCAGTCTGTACTGCTGTTGGTGATGGAACTCAGTGGAAGGGAATTTGCTCACTGGAGACTGGAGTTGTGGCCTTGAAGGGGACATTGGGACCCCATCCCCTTTCTCTTGCCCTCTTTGCTTCCTGGCCACCATGAGGTGAGCAACTTTGGTCCTCCACTCAATCACCACTAGGATGTTCTGCCTCATCACAGGCCCCAGAACAGCGGAGTCAACCAACCACGACCAACACTTCTGAAACCGTGAGCCCTAATAAATCTTGTCTCCTTTTCAGTTGAGTTATCTCAGGTATTTTGGCGAAATGAAGGAAGTCTGACACAGTTCCCCAGAGCAGCTCCCTGGGAAGAAAGGAATTTAGAGGATGGAGGCCCCATGTGTAATCAGACTGTCTGGAGGCCAAAGCTGTAGGGAATCTTGTGTTTGAGTGAGAGAGAGTAGGACCAAGGGACCCACAGAATAGCTAGGGGCAGCCAGGTGCTGTGGCACATGTCTGTAATCCTAGCTGCTCAGGAGGCTGAGACAGGAGAATCGCAAGTTCAAAACCAGCCTCAGCAAAAGCGAGATGCTAAGCAACTCAGTGAGACCCTGTCTCTAAATAAAATACAAAATAGGGCTGAGGATGTGGCTCAGTGGTAGAATTCCCCTAAGTTGTGCTTTATGTGTATTTCATATTTTCTATGGTGAAAATTCTAAGTAGAATTCCCCTGGTACCCACTCCCCCCCCCCAGAAAAAAATAGCTGGTGGCAGTAAGAAACTCAAAGAACTTGAGTCCCTGCCCTGTCCATCTCAATACCTGCCTAAGTTATCACAGTTCTCAATAGATGTTCAATTAATTAATTAATATGATTTTCATTTCCACAGGTGATGTACAAAGAAGGAAAGAATTAAAACTGCCTTCCAGGAGGAAGCTGTAAAGCATGGGACATCAAGGCACGGTGTTTGGCTCCCTGGAGATATTTCCCAGCATGACAGCCTTAGAGAAGCAGGAGAAGCAGGGCAATAGCCATGCTGACTCGCAACGACTCTTGTGGCCTAGGCCAAGGCAGTACACCTCAGCTAGGAATCAAGCAGGAAGAAACTTCCAGGCCTGGGCTGAAGCCCCAGCTTAAAGAAGTTTTTAGAACTGCAGGATGTGACGGGACTTCAGGACTTTGGATGTGCAGCTCCCCGCAGACCCTACCCCAATGCCACCCTTTGGAAACCTGACCTCTAACCTCCCTCTGAACCCATCCAAGACTATGGAGTCTGACAGGTTCCCCAAAGATCACATCCTACTAACAGAATCTGCTGAGATATTTAAGCCTCTCTGTCTATCCCATGAAGGACAGATATCCTCCATTACTCTAAGACATAGAACCTAGTCTACACACCCAAGACGCTGTTCAGGAGACTCAGCTCAGCCCTCTCTCATAGCCACTGGGGCTACTGTCCCTCACCAGAATAACCAAAACCCACTTTGGTGGGTGTTTTGAGAATTCTAGATTCATTTCTATAAGCACCAATATTTCCAAATAAGACAAAACATAGCTAACCCTATGAATGTGATTAAATCTCTAACCTGTCTTAAGCATCCATTTCCTCCTCTGTGAAATGAGGAAATTAGACCAGAGGATCTCTCGCTGAAATCTAATCTAAGGTGAATACTATGAACCTGGGATTACTCTTGCTGGTAAAGGGGCAGGTGGGGAGAGAGAAGGTGCACAGGATTTTCGTGGGAGTCAAACCTGAGCTCCAGGTAGCAATTGCCCTTGCAGAAAGCAAAAGCTGTAGATGGGAAAGTGGGTGTATTCATGCTTGAGAGCTGGGTGGCTGCCAAGGGTCCAGGTACACAGAGCAAGGCCAGGTCTCAGTTCTCTCTGGAACACGCCTACTCCAGGGGGTGGGGGGGAGGGCCTCCACCTACCCAACAGCTGTCAGGGCTGGGGACAGAGTGCTCAGAGCTTCACGCCACGGCTTCAGAAGGCACGTCTCCCTCGGCTTCAGAAGGCACGTCTCCCTCGTACAGCTCAGAGTCTGCAAGAGGCTTGGGGCGGCAGGTCTCTATTTGGGGAAAACTTGGCAGGGTCTTTTCTAGGTGAGATTTCTAAAGCTTTTCACAGGGTTTGGGAAAACCCTGAGCAGATCATAAATGAGGGAGGAAGAATAGAAAAGTCCAAGGGGTAAGATATCAGGAAAAAGCAGGTGAAAATAAGAACACAGCCCAAAAAATGCAACCCCTGGTATTTGGCATGACGATGGCCCCAAGATGCCCCCAAAGGGTCCTCAGTCTTGTCCTAGTAGAGTATCAGAGAAGGTAGCCTGGAGCCATGAGAGGGTCTTGCTGAGTTTGTCTGGCTCCAAGTCCCATTCCACCCCTAATTCACAGCTGTGTTATTGGGACCCAATAATTAACCTTACTACACTCATTTCCCTCATCAGCATAATGGGCATAATAATACCCACCTCCTAAGGTTCTTAGAGGATTACGTGAGATTATCTTAAAAAGCACTCAGTAAACCTAAGCTACACCCAATCATGTCAGTAGTGGTGGCAGGAATCACAGTCACATCGTCTCCTTAAACTTGCCCTTGCCCAGTCCTAACCTAACGAAGTTGCTATTGCCCATTCCCGAAGCTCCGGAGTTTAAAGCAGATGATAGAAAAGGGAAGCGGGATAGAAGAAAATGATCCCCAATGATAAGCCAGAAGAAAGAGCCTTTTTCTTCTCCCAGCTGCGCCTCCCAGGGCTCCTGGCACGGGGCCTGTGCTGGGGTAGCCTGTGAACCCAGCGCTGCTGGAGTGGCCCAGAGGCTAATCTCCCTGGGGACAGAAAGGGGGTCTGAGGTACAGAGGTGAAGTAAACCCTCGGAAGAGACAGGAGAGATGTTTCGTGGTTGATGTGAAAGGGGAGAATAGGAAAATCATTAGCTAAAATACCGTGCAGAAAGCAGAGTTCTTAGATAAAATGCAGGGTTCCAAATTAAAGCTGAATTCCAAGCCAGGCACGGTGGCTCAAGCCTGTAATCCCAGCACTTAGGGAGGCTGAGACAGGAGAATCATGAGTTCAAAGCCAGCCTCAGCAAAGGCAAGGCACTAAGCAACTCAGTGAGACCCTGTCTCTACATAAAGCACAAAATAGGGCTGGGGATGTGGCTCAGTGAGTACCCCTGAGTTCAATCCCCAGTACAAAAAAAAAAAAAAAAGCTGAATTCCAGATAAATAAGAAATAAGTTTGTAACACAACTATGTCCCAAATAGAACATAAGATAGACTGTAAAAATGGTTGTTTCTCTGAAATCCAAACTTAACGGATGTTGTATATCTGGATTTGCTAAGTCTCGCAACCTTGGCAGGAAGCAAAGTGACAGCAAGTTGGTGAGAGTCCTCTGGAGGTAGGAAGGGGAGGGGACTCAGCCTGGCAGGGGCTGGGAAGGGGGGATCAAGATCCAGCAGTGTGGACAAGAGGAGCTCATGGACAAGAGGACAAGAGGAGCTCAAGGGAGTTATATCCAGAATATATAAGGAATTCAAATCACTGAACACCAAAAAATAAATAAATAAAATAAAAATGGGCTTAGGACCTAAGTAGACACGTCTTCAAAGGGAGACATAGAAATGGCCAAGTATATGAAAAACTGCTCAATATTAATAATCATCAGACAAATGCAAATCAAAGCCACAATGTGGTATCATCTCACTCCAGTTAAAATTACTATCATCAAAAAGAGAAAACATAACAAATGCTGGTGAGAATGAAGAGAAAGAAGACCTCCTGTACACTGTTAATAGGAAGGTGGCACACTACAACCATTATGAAAAACAACACAGAGATCCCTTACAAACTAAAAATAGAACTACCATAAAACCTAGCAATCCCACTGCTGGATAGATATTCAAAGATGAAATCATTATACTAAATAGACATTTGTACTCTCATATTTTTGTAGAACTATTCTTTTTTTATATAGTGCTCTTTTTTATATACCTTTTTATTTTATTTTTATTTTTATACGGTGCTGAGGATTAACCCAGGGCCTCACATGTACTAGGCAAGCGCTCTATCGCTGAGCTACAACACCACCTAGAATCAACCAAGAGCTCCATCAGTGGATGAATGCATAAGGAAAATGTTAGACATATACACAATGAAACATTATTCAGCCACAAAAAATAATACAATCATGTCAATGGCAGCAACATGAATACAACTGGAGGTCATTATGTTAGTGAAATAAGAAAGACACAGGAAAACAAATACCATGTGTTCTCACTCACTTGTGAAAATGAAATGACCATCTCACAGAAGAACAGAGTGGAACAGTGGTCACTAGAGACTAGGAAGAGAAAAAGAAAGAAGGGAAAGAAAGAAGATGATTAAGGATACAAAAAGTTAGTTCTGGTTTTCTGTAATACAGCAGGATAACTATTGGCTACAATGATCTATATATTTCATTATATTTCAAACTAACAAGAAAAAAGTATGAAATTTCCAACACGTAAAAATGATCACCATTTGAAGAGACAGAAGTGCTTATCCTGATTTGATCATTACACATTGTACATACATATCAAATTATCATACAATACCCCATGAAGATGCACAAATATTATGTCTCAATTTTTAAAAGTGGGGGTGTCAATGGGGACTCCTATGAAAGACGGCAGGGCTGGCCAGGCAGAGGCAAGAAGAGAGCTCCATAGGCCTCTTGCAAAGACCTAGTGTCTGAAATGCACAGTGTGCTCTGAGCACCCCTAGGACCCACTCAGGTGGAGCGAAGGGGTATGGTGGGTGCAGAGGCAGGACAAACAAAGGGTTTGGTAGGATGACCCTTACTTGGAACACATCTGTGCAGAACTTCCTTACATCTCCAGTGTGCCGGTCTCTTCCCGATGCAGCTGCAAAGAGGAAGGCAAGCTCACAGTTCTCCTGTGCTACTCCACGCTGTCAGAACAGGACAGGAGAGTGTTTCAGATAAACAAGTAAACAGTGACAGGAGCCAGAGGCAGCTGGGACTAGCCACCAAGCCCATATTTACCTGGCTAATCTGATTCATCATTAGATATTTCCCAGATGTTATCTCCTGGAGGAAGCCTCCCCTTGGCCAAGGACAGGGGTGCCGGATGAATGCAAGGCTTAGCACCCTGTTTAGATGAAGAGTTTACTTCTCCACACCACCAACCAGACCACAGACCTCTAGGCAAGGTCTCTTAAGCCTCTAGTACTCAGCAGGCAATTAATACTTCATACATGCTAAAAATTTATCTGTTGAAGAATTCTATGGGCTTTGGGTATGAGACATGTCTGTGTTCATCCCAGTGGAGTTAGACTGACGGACCTGCAAAAACAGAAAGGATCAGGGGATCCAATTTTTTAAAAATTCAATGTATGGATTGTTTGTTGAAGGAGCCATGGATGGGAATATTCTTACCCAGGACAGCATAAGGATCATAAATTTCCATAAGGTTCTTTGGTTCAAAGTAAATCAACATCAGAAAACTTGAAAAAGAAGAATTAAAAAAAAAAAAGCCAAACCACATAAACAAAAACAAAATCCTGTTGGTGAACAGGGATTATTTTGGGCCTGAGATAGGTGGCTCACAGGATCTGAGGGAAAGCTGGTCGCCAGGTTTAGAAAGGCCAGACCCAGCGTGGGTCAGGCTATTTGTGGACAGGGAAGAAAACCAGTGTGCTCCGGAGCCGCTCAAACCCCTTACTCAGTTCAACTAAGGCCAGGAAGAGAAAACACAGCCAGTGTAAACTCAGGGCACAGATCCACTTCTCGCCTTTCCAGGTCACTTTAACTGAGACCACGATGGCACTCATCGGGAATTCTGCCACGGGATATGAGGATGTGATGTTAGAAAAAAAAGAAAATGGATCCTGAGCAGCCAATATCCGAGTGCCCTTTATAATTATGAGCTTTACCATACTGTCAGAATGTAACTACGGGAACAGGTAGCCCAAGGATGCTACAGAATCTCCGTCAGCAATTTCTAAAGAAAAATCATTCATGAACCCCTTCCTGGGGTTATTCAAATGGAACATTGACTGGAAACAGGAGAACAAGCCAGGTAACATCTTTCACCATTCTTTGTAGATCTACCCAAAAAAACCATCGTTTCAGAAGAAGAAAGAAATTATCCATCAGTGTTTCTTTTGTATGTGGGAGTGGGAAATCATGCTGTCTCATTTTTTGGTGTGGTGGTGACAGAAGGGCAGGGCCCCAAAGGAATGAGCTGTTGAGATAACCAGTTTCAGGGTTAATGGGTGATGTCTAATTTATGTACAGATGTGTGTTCAGTGTTGCAAGTGTGTGTCAAGATAAACATCCAGATACGCTGCTGTGCTGCAGGCAAGTTGCCCTCCTGTTGGAGCACCTGGGGTTTGCAAATTTGCAGAAGGCACCCCACCCAAGCAACTGTCAAGAATGATGGATGCTGAACTCTCAGATAGGAGGAAGGCAGGAAAGAGAGGGCTGAGCTCTGAGGACCTACTGAAATTTAGTTCTATTCTCTTCATCCTTAACTATCAGGGACTGGCCATTAGAAGTTCTATTCAGGATGCCCAGAAGATATCCAAGACAAAACACTAGAGAAGCTATTAGAGAGGTAGTAGGAAAAGCTTAGAAATTACCTGTGAGAGAGAGGAGAAGAGGAGGGGGCTCATAATGGGGGAGAGAGAGACAAGGGAACAAAGACCCAAAGGGAGAGACCAAGAAGTGATTTTTGCATGTCAGGAAAGAACAGGATAATTTTCCTTTGAAACTGTTGTTTGGACAAGAAATTCTATTCTCCAGCTGTAATACCAATCATCCTCCTGATTTTCAAAGCTCAAGAGTCTTTTCATGGCCTTCCCAAATACTCCTGGCCAATTTCTCTTTCCTTTCACTTCCCATTCCTTTGTTTCTCATTTAAAAATTAAAGGAGACTAGCAAATAAGCATTCAAACTGTTAAAGCCCACAGACACTAAGTCCTCAAGTTTTAAAATAAGTAGCAGAAGTCCTTTTCAGTCCTTACCAGATTGAAAGCCATTTTCACATATGCAATCCCATCCAATTTGTCACCTCGGCCTGTGAAATAGGTCAGGCAAACATTATTTTTCTTCCAAGATAAGAAAACAGTGATAGAGAAATAAAGACCCGTGTTCAAAATGATGGAGCTAGTAAAGAGTGCTATGGAGGGGCAAAGCCCTATCTTCCTCATGCAAGTTCAAGTTCTTTCCTAACACCACACTGCCTGAAGTCTGTGCTCTTCACCACTCAACAGAAGAATATGTGATCACTCTGGAAAAGAGGGAAGGAGGTGGAACAGAAGCACTGCTCCTTAGGATGGGGGTCTCCTTCAAATTCTCCTCCAATGGGGAGACACCATCCGATCCATCCATTCTGCAGCGATGCACAGAGGCATTGATACATGGCTGTGTCAGTCAGGTAACTGCTTCTCCTCCTTCATTGTGTAGCACTTTTAAGTTGGGTGGAATGTGACCCAGTCCCAACTCCAAAGACAGGCCCCAGTTGGTCTAAACCAGTCAGACAGTCCCATTAATTACCATAAGAATTGGTCTAGGTGTGAACAATAACCCCAATTTAATCCCACTGGGCCATGGCTTTCCCCTGGGAGTCATAGTGATGGGTTCAACTTGGTTTAATGATAGTGAAACACAGGACAAAGGACAAATTCACGGACTGTGACTGGCAGCCACCCAGGCCCTGCACTTACTAGATCCCCATCATTGGTTTGATTCTCTGATTTTGTCTTCTTGAAAGTCTTCATAATAATTGTTAACTAAGGGGCCCCAATTTTTTTCTTTTTACTAAGCCCCACACATTATATAAACTATTCTGCACAGGACTTCAATTTGTTAGTGGAAAGTGGGCAGAAACAAAGAAACATCCAGGCTGGCTGCAGTAGGCTGCCATCTTGTAACTGTGAGAAAAACCAACCACAAGGACACAGCCAACATTCAGAGGAGGGCAGAGCTCAGAGGATTATGGTGAGCTACAGTCCTGGTGGATACATGCCTACAGTCGACCACTTGGTTGGACTTGAGGTTTTACAAGCAAAAATATCTCCTTCTTGATCTAAGCATACTTGAAATAAAATTTCTGTTACCTGCAACTGAACACATCCTACATGATACAAGCACAGAATGACCAAAGATACCTCTCAATGCAACAAACTGACATTTAGAACCACAGCAACAGGACAGGAAAGAGTGACCTCAGCCACCTCCTCCACAGATTCTGCACTACACCTCCTGTTCTCTATGGACTTTGTCCTGCCCATTCACTCCAGCACCTAGGGGTGTCCCTGCCTCATTAGCAACTTGACCAAATCAACACCCACTTTTCTGACCCCTTGGCATGTGACACACTCAGCCCCGAGGTGGGCTAAATGATTTATGTGCCTCACAGTGTCTATTGGGGCAAGAGGCATAAACACTGTAGTGTTTGGAGCTGGATAGGATCCTCTAATTTTCAAATGGAAACAAAATTCACAGAGTAAGTGACTTGTCCAGGGACACACAGTGATGCAAAGATCTTCCAAAGCCCAGCCCTTTCCACCACACTCTGCCTCAGGAACCATTCACACATTTCCAAGTATAAGTTTAAAAATCCTTTGACCCTGTTAAAGTTGAAGAAAACCCACATCTCTGCCAGTTGTGAAGAGTTTGGTACACAAAACTATCCTATCTGCTCCAAGACAGACTCCCCCCACTGTTCACAAAAGTCCAAATCAGCTCTGCCATTCTATTCTAAGAAAACTTGCCTATTCCCTGATGGAATTTAATCATTCATACTCTGTATTGAATTATCTGGGTTCACAACCTGAACTATTCCACTGACTAACTGTGCTTAGGCAAGTTTTCCAATATCGCCATGACCCGAGTTTCCTCCTTAGTAAAATGGGATGATGGTGTCTACCACAGAAAGGAGGAAGGATGAAATAGGTTAAAGAATATAAAGCACTAGAGCAGGACTTTTACAGTCTATGCTTAATGAAAGTTCGCTATCATTACTCTTATTATTATACTCTCCCTTACAAAATTGCTCATGTGTTATCAAGGATATTGCTCATGGTTATTAAGTTGATGTTTTGCTTTTTACAAATGTGTGCTTTACTTTCTCCCAAAAGCACCTTCAAGAGAGGGACCACATCATAATTAATGTCTTCTACAACACCTACACAAGGCGATGTTCTCAGTGAGCACTCAACAAAGAATTGTTGGTTTGGGGTTTTTTTGTTTGGTTTGGTTCCTTTGTTTATTTTGTTTCGTTTTGTTTTTGGTACTAGGGATTGAACTCAGGGGCATTCAACCACTGAGTCACATCCCCAGCCCCATTTCATATTTTATTTAGAGATAGGGTCTCACTGAATTGCTTAGGGCCTCATTTTTGCTAAGGCTGGCTTTGAACTCATGATCCTCCTGTCTCAGCCTCCTGAGACACTGTGATTACAGGCGTGTGCCACCATACCCAGCTCAAGAATTGTTGATTTGTGATTCACCTCCTCCTCTTCTGGCTGTTAGAGTGCAAGAATTCCTTCTCCACCAGCTTTAGAAAAGGCTCGCTTTCTGGTTTTCAAGATGCAGAAACCAACCAAAGTTGGGGTGCAGCTCAATGGTAGAACTCTTGTCTAGCATGCATGAGGCCCTGGATTCAATCTCTAGCATCCAAAAAAAAAAAAGGCCAATTAAGGGAAAGTTCCACTGTCTCCTTGAAGTGTCATGGCAAGAATCTTCTTCTTTGTTCCAAGTGCAGACAGGACCAAAAAGAATAGAGCTCCATTACAAATGAAGACATCTGAATTAGGTGTCAAGAAGAACTCACTGTGTTGGGGCTCTGGGAAACTTTCAAAGAAGGTCATGGTGTTGTCTTTTCTGAAGATGGAGAAAAGGTAGAGGCTGCTTTGTTCCTAAATGGCTGACCTGAGATCCTTACTGCTGTCCAGTGGACTGACAGATATCTCATGTTCTTGTGTAGACTTGACATTAAAGCAAAGCAAAAGCCAGGCACGGTGGCTCACATTTGTAATTCCAACACTTTGGGAGGCTGAGACAGGAGAATTGCGAGTTCAAAGCCAGCCTCAGCAATGGCAAGGCGCTAAGCAACTCAGTGAGACCCTGTCTCTACATAAAACACAAAAAATAGGGCTGAGGATGTGGCTCAGTGGTCGAGTCCCCCTGAGTTCAATCCCCGGTACCAAAAAAAAGGCAAAGCAAAACACCAGAGTCCTGGAAGTCAATGCCTCACAGCCCTGAAGATTCCCACAGGTCACAGAAGCTGTGATCAGGGCCACTTCTTTCTCTCCAGGGTAAAACACGATTGCAGACAAGGGAGGCAGAGGTGAAGTTGTGAGGAATTAATGACATCATATCCCTGCAGGAATCTGAGCTCCTTGGGAAAAAGGTGTGGTATAAACACCAGGTATTGTTATGATGAATCAGAATTTCTTCCCTTCAAATCCCTTCTGCACCTAAATACTCTTAATGATGAACCATTTCTAGGAAAAAAGAATAGGAAATTGAGACGTAGCTTTCCAACCCAGTGGAATGTTTAGGTTCTTTCAACCAGGCTTCCCAAACTTTTTTCTTCTCGGGAATCAAATGCCTCCAAGTGTCCAGATACCGTTCTGTCTAAACAGGAAATTCCCTGTTCCTGACCTCTACCTTTCCCTTCTTTTCCTTCCTTGGTTTTCTTTACCCTTTGACCTGAACATAATATAAATATTTAATCTCATTTAGTACCTGAAAAATTATCTTTATTTATTGTGTTTATTTAGTGAAAGTTACTTAAAAACAAAACAAACTACAGGATTGGGTCAAATAACCAAAAGGTCTGATTTTTCCACTTGAGGTCATCTTTTTGGGTATTTAATTTAGATAATTGACTAATTCCTACCCAAATGTTCCCAGCCATCTTGCTTTTGGCCCTATCTTCCCCTCACGTCTCTTCTGTGCCTGACAAAATCCTACTCACCTTTCAAAACCTCTTTCAAATAACCCCTCCTCTGTGAAGACTTCCCTGGGAGTCCCACCCTCTGAGGGCTGTCCCAGCTACCCTCCTTCTTTGCATTCCCAGAGTGCTTTGGGCAGGCCTGGCCTGGGTCTTACCACAGTATGCAATTCTCTGGGGGCTCCTGGGAGGCAATAGGTGTCCAAACAGGACTCCAAAATCACCCTCCCTGGCTTCCCACACAGTTTTGAGATGCCACGGAAGTATGTTCACTTTCTCTGGGCCAAGGATCTCATCTCGTTCATTTGTTCTTGATAATGTTTCTGATTTTGAGGAGATGCTATGCAATCTCTGGGGGATGCATAGAGAAGGAAGAAGAGACACTGAAACCATATAATTAATAAAGAAGGAGCTCAGAGAAATTAGAAAGAAGAGGGAGAAAAAAAGGAAGGATTTTGTAAAAGGAGAAAACACACCATTTGAGAGTGGTGGAGACCGTCAAATATCTAGCTGAATTTAGCATCCCTAGCTCCAAGCCAACAGCTGCTGTGGGCTTCTGCACTGGGGTGGGGGTTGCTGTGTCAGCTAACTCCAGGCTCCTGCATACCTGCAAGGTTTTGGGCTGAGGCTGCGGTGCAGCGACAGGATGAGGCATGAGTGGGCAGGTTCCACCAGTCTGCCCTGGCATAGTTCTCAGAGTCTGCCTCTCAGGCAGGACCTGCCTTTTGGACTACCCCACCCCCTCCTGTACTAGGCCAGACAAGCATAGCCTCAGGCTAAAAGAAGCCCATAGCTGTCAAGCTTGGGGATCAACTTATCCTTTTAACACAAAAGTCAGACCCTGTCACTCCCATCCTTTCAGTGCTGAAGGCTCCCCAGGTGCCCAGGATATAATCCAAGTATTTTACGATGGCCCTGGCGCCTGTCAATTTCTCTGTACTCTGTTTCTTTGTGGCCTTCTAGCTGTCTCTTAAATATACAAACTGGGCTCCCCACCTCTGATGGCCTTGCACTTGCAGTTTTTTTCCTAAGGATCCACTTTTCTAGACAGATGCACAGCTTGCCCACTCTGTTCATGCAGTTCTCAAACGATGCCCCTTGGGAGGCATCTTCCATGACCTCCTCTCTCTCTGGGTTAATGTGAGACTGATTAAAAATTGTAAAAAGGAAGGACTTCATAAACTGTAAGATTCCTAGAAACGTGAGTTGGATGCAACATGCTATAGTGGAAAATCACTGAACTCAAAGCCACAGGCTTGAGCAGGGCCAAGGACTGATTCCGTCACTTACTTCCCCTGGGACTTTGGGCAAGTCATGTAACCTTAGTTTCCTTATCTATAAAAATAGCCTGTTGTGAAATGGAGATACCATATGTAGGAGCAGCAATCACTGGTTTCTGGTACCAAGAGGATCCTCAGTCTGGGTCTGCTCATTCTCTGGCAACAGATGAGGGCAAAGTGCCTGCAAGTGGACCGAGAAGAGACTGTAGCAGCAGAGAACACCTGGGTCTGATGAGGCTCAAAGGGTCCATCTGAGGAGAAAGGAGGAGTCGAACGGAAGGGGCCATGGAGAGAATGAGGGGGAGGGTTATGAACACCAGATGAAGGAGTTTGGCCGCCAGAGAGTCACTTATGGGCATAAGGATCCATTGATGGTTCTAGAGCAGGAAAGAGAGCAAATGAAATGTCCTCTGAGAAGTGGCTCAGGAACAGGGAATGCTCTGGAATCTTTGGATTCTCCACTTCAGGGCTAGGAGGCACTTTATGAGAATGAAATGGGTGTATCAGAGGACCAGGGCCTAACTAGCATCTTCTTTTTCATAGCCAGAGTTCAGAGCAAAAATCTGTCCAGATTTCTAGAACTTGGGCTTTGTATTAGTTATCTATGGATATGTAACAAATTGCTTCAGGAATTAAAAGCAAAAATAAGCATTTATTATCTCTGTTTCTGCAGAATAGAAAAGAGGGAGTGACCTAGCTGAGTAGTTTGGACTCCAGGTCTCTCACGAAGTTGCAGTCAAGAATGTGGCTGAGGCTGTAGTCCTCTGAGGATCTGACTAGGGCTAGGGATTGTTCCATGTGGCTTCCTCACATGGCTGGCAAATTGATGCTGGTTGTTGGTGAGAGGCCTCCTCTTCTCACCACATAAATTTCTCCAAAGGGTGGCTTGTTGGTGAGGACACGGGCACCTAATACCCAGAGTGAGTGTCCAAGAGAGACTAAAGCAAATGCTACAGTGACCCTGTGGACCTGATCTCAGAAGACAGTCATCATCACTTCATGGTGCTCTGTGACACTGACCAGTTCTGATCCTGTGAGAGAGGTCCACGTGAGAGGGTGATCAGGCATCACCGGGGCCATCTTGGAGACTGGCTACCACTGCAAGGGAAGGGTGATGTTGAACAGAAAGATCTTGGAACCAGATAGACCTGGGTTCAAATCTCAAGTCCTCGACTACTCCCTGAGTGACCTTCTTTTGTATAAAATAGGCACCAAATAATAGTACCAGTGTCACAGAAGGGTTTTAAGAAGTCAGCCAAGGGTGCAGAGCGCTTCGTCCAGTTCCAGGTACGGAGCTTTGTGAAACAAATGCAGCTTTGTTTATTGGTATAGTGAACAAATAGGTGTGGACAGTTCTAGAAGCAGAAAACATCCCTGAGGTCAACTGAGCAATGCCCTGCACCAAGGTACCTGCTCCTAATCCCTGCAATATGTAAGCATGTTACCTTGATGGCAAAAGGGACTGTGCAGATATAAACCTAGGACTTGGGATGGGGAGATTGTCCAGATGGGCCCAATCATGTAATCACAGGGGTCCTTTAAGAGGCAGGCAGTAAAGACAGCTGGGAGAGAGTGATATGATGACAGAAGCAGAGGACACAGTAGCACAGCCAGGAACTAAGAGACCCAGGTACACCACCAGCTTGCAACCGAAGGAAGCAAAGAACAAATTCTCCCTTGGAGTCTCCAGAAATAACCGTCCCTGTCAACACCTTGATTTTAGGCTCATGCCTAGCCTCCAGAATAAAAGAATAAACTTGTTCTTTTTTAATCCACTGTTTGTACTAATTTGTTATGGCAGTAAAAGGAAACTAATTCAATCCTTCGAAGTAGCTAATTGACACCTGGGGCTTAAGGAGGAGGCTGGATGGGGAGAGAAAGGATAAAGGAGGAGCAGGAGGGAAAGGTGTACGTTACTGAACCTCCTCAAGGACAACCCATCACCCTCTTGCAAGACACGGGGAGCCCTCATTCTCTAGGATCTGGAGCTGAGTGAAAGGAATGGGTTCAGGACCCAAATACAAATGAGGCAGAAAGCAAAGGGTAAGAGAGTGATTTTGAAGCTAACTGGCCAGGCAGTGGACTTGACAAGAGGTGCTGGTTCCTCACGCCGTCGTGCCTTCAGTGGCCTGCTCAAGGGGAGCAATCTGCAAACTGCTTTCTCCCCTCAGAAAAAGGACATGGAAAGGCACCGAGAAATGTCACCTCTGAAAACCTTGGGGAGGTGAAGAGGAGGGGGAGAGGAGGAGGAAATGGCGAGGGGATTGCCATTGACAGCTTGTGTTCTTCTGTCCCACTTTGTGACACTGCTTTGTGACACTGAGAAAATCTGTTTCACACCCACTGGGCTCAGTTTCTCTGCCTGTCAAATGAGACGTTTGAGGATCACAGAGGTGGGTGCCTGCAGAATATTCCATACAACAAAATAGTAAGTAATTAGCAAATGGTAGCTATTATTATGGTAAGCAAGATCATTTAGAAAACATTTATGAAGGGTTTAATGTTTATGAAACAGTGTAGATGCTTGATAATAAGACAGTCGCAGCTCCTGGTGAGTTTATGGTCAAGTGTGGGACACAGGCAGGTTCCCACAGGGCATCTAGGCCAGGCAGCAGAATCCTAAGATTATGGGCACTCTAATAGGTAAGCAAAGGATTATTACTGCAGGGAGCTCTCAGGTTCACCCCCGTGGTCAACCTGAGAGTGCTATCCAGATCTAAGGAAGACAATCACAGTCTGGTCTTTCCTTTTCCACACCACAAAGTCACCATCTATAAGACAGTAATTATGGTTGAGGATATAGCTCAGTGGTAGAGCACTTGCCTGGCAAGCACAAGGCCTTGGATTCCATCTCCAGCACCACAGAGAGAATAAAAAGGAAGGAAAGATGGAAGAAAGGGGGGGAGGGAGGGGGAAAGGAAAAGGAAAAGAAAAAAAGAAAGGAAGAGAGAAAGAGGAGGAAAAGAAAAGAAAAGAAAAGAAGAAAAGAGAGAGAGTGCAACTGTTCTTGGTTGGTGTAAGATTTCAATAAAACAGCTGGGTGCGGTGGCACATGCCTGTAATCCCAGCAGCTCCAGGAGGTGAGATAGGAGAATCGCAAATTCAAGACCAGCCTCAGCAAGGCCCTAAGCAGCTTAGTGAGACCCTGTCTCAAAAAAAAAAAAAGGAGCGGGGAATGGGGCTGTAGCTCTGTGGTAAAAATGTCTCTGGGTTAAATCTTTAGTACCAAAAAACAGAAAAAAGGATTTTGATAAAATAATCCACATAATAATGGCTCCATTAGTGGCAGTTACTCTTATTAGTATAAAGAACCCAGGCTTTGGAATTATGAAGTTCTTTATTCCAAACCTAACAGATGCACTTACAGTCTGTCTGATCTTGTAGTTTAAGTTCACTAAATATCTGCTGATAATCCATGAAACCAGAATGATTCTCCTGATGCCGTGAAGTTGAGAGAGATTTAATGTAGCATGCCTGGCACTTGGTAGATTCCATATAAGAATGGTATATTGGCCAGGCTCACCTGCAGGGAGAAGCTCCTCACACCAGACAGAATCGAATGAAACTGGGTAGTTCTGTTCCTTCAACCTCTGCTGCTCACCTGGCTGGCCTGCTCACAAGAGATAGTGAAAGTGCTAAACTCTTGCTCCATATCAGGCATGGCTGATTGGCTACATAGAAAAAAAGTAAATTCTGAGCCATGAGCAATGCCACCCAGAGTCCCCACAGGGTCCTCTGTTCCATGCATAGCCACCTTCAGGAAGCCTTGCCAGGACACCCCTCTAGTCTGAGGCAAATTCAGGAGCCATACTGACTTCTTACAGACAGAGGCTCTCGCTGACCTAGTGCTTCCTACTTGCAACCCAGCTCTGAGTGGGGCAAGAAGGCAGATATGCCCTGTCCACAAATAAAACCCACATGATCTCTCAGGATAGCAAAGAAACAGCTTATATCTAAGTGCATGTGTCAGGGGCTAGGCTGGGCTGAGTTGCTCTTTAGGAAGGAACTATTACTATTATACCCATTTTCCTGTTGAGTAAACTGAGACACAGAGAAATGAAGTAACTTGCTGCAGATGATAAGCAAAGAACCAGGATTCATATCTAGTCATCCAACTTTGGGAGCTGTTTTAGTCAGTTCAGCTTTTTTGCTGCTGTGACTGGAGGACCCAAACAATTATAGAGGAGGAAAATTTTATTTGAGGACTCACGGTTTCAGAAGTCTCAATCCATAGACAGCAGGCTCCATTCCTTGGGGCTTGAGGTGAGGCAGGACATCATGGCGGAGGGAAGCAGCAGAGGGAAGCAGCCCACATCCTGATCAGAAAGCAGAGAGAGAGAGACTCCACTCAACAGATTCAAATATATACCCAAAGCCACGCCCCAAGTCCCACCTTCTCCAGCTACACCCTACCACCTTAGTTACCACTCAGTTAATCCCTATCAGGGGATTAATTCACTGTTTGGATTAGACTCTTACAACCCAATCACTGAGAAATCTGAATCTTCGTGCATTGTCTCACGCATGAGCTTTGGAGGACATCTCACTTCCAAACCATACAGAAGCCCTGATTTTCCCCACCAGGCCATGCTGGCATAGCCTGAAGGGCCCATAGTGCCGAGAAATTGCCCACTACCTAACCATGAACTCCATAATGCTGAAAGGTAGCAAATGCCTACATGGAGACTGTGGAATCCTGACAGGCTCCCTGCCTTGATAGGAAGCAACCAGACTCCACTGGCCCCTGCAGGACTCTGCCCCCTCCCTCCTCTATAGCTTCAGAACCTTCTCCACAGCTTCCCCTAAGACCTTTGAGGAACTAGCCCTGAATCACTGCTGGAGAGAAACCTGCTAAAACTAATCCTTCCCCAGCACCCCAAGGTCAGCCCTGGGGAAAAGGCTTCTTGGCTGAGGACACCAAAATGGTGTCAACCTTTCACAAGCCCCTCCCAGACAGGGAATTCAAGCAAGAAGACAGAGAGGGAGGAGGAGCCATCTGACGGGCACTTCCCCACAAATGCAGAGCCAGTCTAAAGCATCCCGAGGACTGGAGCCCAGCGAGTTTTGCAACTCACCCAGAGTTCTACGCCTCCAGCTGCACCAACTAATTATAAGGGAAGGTTCCAAACTTTACATGACAGTGAGGTTTTCTCTTTCACTCTCCTTCTCTCCTTTCCTCGTTCTCTCTTCCCTTTCCTTTTCTTCCCCCTCCTCTGGTCCCTGGCAGTGTGCTCAGGTTGGGTATGGGTCAGCTGCATGCCCTAGGCAAAGAATCATGTGCTTCCTGCAGCCACAGAACAGTCTGTGCCTCCTTACCCAACACCATTGTCATCCATCGGCATCCTTGAGAAACGGTGAACAGGTAGCCTAGACTTCTCCCTCTCTTGCAGTCCTTCCCTTTCACTGTACAGAGTGATACTTAAAGCCACAAAGACACTTAAGATAATCTTGTATCCCAACAACCCAATATAATACACGATCAATAATTTGGTGTAGTAAACTCCTGATACTCCCAAAGCTTATATGTCTAGGTCTTCATATCAGGGACAATTTCAAGATCCTTTACAAAGAAATTCGTAACCCTAATTGACATCAGCATAGGCTTAAAGGATGTCACAGTGGGAGGCTGAGGGATGGATGAGGTGCCACCCATTTTACAGATGAGAACATTGAGGCCAAATGCATATACCACTTTGTGGCCTTAGCTAAATGGAAGTTAAAGGTGTAGTGAAGAGAAAGGAACGCCTTGGCAGGGTCAACAGAGAATTAGCAGGGTCCTGGATTGGTCAGTAAATTGAACACACAGGGAAACCAGCAGGATTTCACTTGAACCCTCCAGCTTGACCAAACCCAAGTTTTTCATGATCTGGAACCAGGTGTGTTGTGTAGGTCTGGAGAATAGGACGCTGGTGAGACCAAACAGTCCCCTGCTGACACACGTGGCCCCTCATTGAGGTGGAATGCATGCCCTGGGAATTAAAGTTGAGACCCACATATCTCCAGACAAGGGAGCCAAGAAGCAGAGGAGAGGATGCTTGCCTGAGCACCACAGGAACACTTGGTTTCACAGTACAAGTCCAGCCATGCAAACAGGGAGAATTTGCCAGAGCTGGCAACCTGTAACCAGCCATTTCCTCCCCCACCCCAGTCTTCACACAACTTCATCCTGGTCAGGTCCTCAGATAGCTAGGATCCAACACTGACAAACATGTCTAGAACAGAAGGATCCAGTCACCGCCATTCTGGGGCAGCTGCAGAGTCCTGGGCAACCTTTGAGATGTCCCTGCTAATGGGTCCTCTATCCTTGCTCCTCTGGGGCTACCAGTCCAACGCTGCCAGGCCCCTTGCACAGTCTGCAGGCATCCCTGGACACGCTGACATCTGACCAACAGCCACCAGCTTTCCCTAATCCGAGCTCTCCACACCCACAGAGCCCTCGCTAGATGCCCACTCTCGTACACTGGAGCTGCTAACCTAACCTCCCTCAGCTTCTGTCTTCATAGTTTATCTCCTCAGAGGCCCATCAAAGAGGAGGAAGAGGAGCGTATTGAGAGTAGTTCTAAATAATGAAGTAAAGAAAGGGGGAATGATCTACAGGCAACTCTAAGAATCCCTCCCTGCTAGCTCATTCTTCCAAATGACCAAAGGGGGAAATTTAATTAAGAAGATCAATCGGTCAAGTTTTGGGAGGGCCTTTGGAATTCTCCAACAATCTCCAAAGGACTTAAGAAATGTTTGGAAACAGAAAGTTAATCATTGTGGAATCATTCAAAAATAAAAAATAAAAACTCTGCAATGACCTCTGACAGATATTGCTTCTACTTAAGATTCAGATCCACACTGACATATACCCTTTCTATTTGCCCAGGTACTCAGCTTCCTACATACAAATGTGTGCCCACAACATCCACAGGGCCTAAAGATGCCAGAGATCATGCCAACTCTGATGGAGCCACCAGAATCAACAAAGAAAATATAGAACATCCAGTTAAATTTGAATTTTAGGTAAACAACAAATAAGTTTTAATATATGTCTCAAATATTGAATGAGATATATGTATACTAAAACTTGCTGTCTATCTGAAACTCAAATTGAACTGGACAGCCTATATTTTATCGGGCTTTCTAGCCCCAAGCATCTACTTCTAGGTCCCCAACAGAGGAACCCTGACCCAAGCCCATGTAGATATTCCCCTATGAACATGACCCTTGATCCATTGTGAATTTTCCCTATTTTCATATAATCATCTGACAATTATCCAGGGCTGAGGATCTAAGGAGTAGCAGACTTTTTCCAGGCCTTTCTGAATCTGCCTGGCTCCTCATCTCGTTCAGGAATGTGGTCTGTGACTCAAAGGATAAAAGGAAAGGGGTGTTCAGATTCACAAAACGTCAAAGACCTTTGGCACCCCAGAAGGTTATTATATCATTTATTCTAAATTCTTCCTCTACTGCAGCCCTGGGAGAGGAAGTTTTGGGTTAAGGAAAGGATGAAAGTATTGGCTCATATTAAAAAAAAGTTTAATTCCCAGGTGCTAGAAAAAAAATCAAAATGCCTTAGATTGCTCTTTCTGGTTTCTAAGGTAACATCACAGAGATGGCCTGGGCGGAGGTGGTGCTGTCTTAGTAGATCTGTTGCTAACGAACAGGAGTGGTTTTGTGCCTGTTGAGAATGGCTCCCAACCCTGCACTCCATGGAGACTGGCTATGTCGTGAAGGGAGCTTCCCAGGATATCCCCAAACCCTTTTCCTGCACACAGCTTGGACAGCTGTGCACCCTCCAAGTTGGTGGGCTCTCTCTCCTAAAAAAAGAGGAAAAAAGATCTCCCTAGTGCTTGCTAGGGCCCTTGAAGCATCTCCCATAGGGCTTTTCTCCTGCTGGGCACGTGTGAACAAGACTCCCTCATGTTCTGACTCACTCCGACATGAGCTCGACCCAGAGCCCAGGTCTCTAGCTGGCAGCTTGGCAGTCAGCCTGGGAAGGTGGGGGAAGGAGCATTCTCCTTCCATTTTTCAAGCTGACTTGCCTCAGAGCTCGTATAGCCAGCCTTCTGGCCTTCTGTCTCCAGGTGTCACTGGGTGGATGATGCCTATAAATGTCAGAGGAATTCTCAAAGGGGCAGAGCAGAGACCCAACATTAGTTGTCTTGTAAGAGCAAGCTAAGGCTTCAATTTTTTAAATCAGATTTTGGAGGTCTCTCCGGCCTCTCTCTTGAAAAACACAGTCTTCAGGATCAGGAGAAAAGGTCTCTGGTCTCCTAGAACCCAACCAATTTAGAGAAAAGAGATGGAATTCCAAGGGTCCCTGAGGAAAACAAAAGAAAAATAGAAGAATAAAATGCAGCAAGAGTACTGTAGGAATTTCCTAAGAGTGAAAGATGTCTAGCATAAAAACAGACAGAAGAATGAACCTTTTGTCATGAACTCCTGTCCTTCAAAGTGGACATTACATGAAGACACACAATCCCAACACTCTGAGTGGGAAAAAAGAGGCCTGAGTGACAGCCGAGCCCCACTTAAAATCAGGAAGTGTGTGAAGATATTCCAATGGAGACTTGTGGTTGTAAAGGAGAGAAAACCTCTCCACCTGGCTCAAGGGAAGAGACAGCTTTTCAAAAAAGTAATAGGAATAGTATGCAGTCGTGACAAAGGGGGTATGGGTCCCTGGGACAGGAAAGCCACAGCCTCTGTGGTCCAGCGCCACTCTCACTTGTCTCTAACTTATGGGTTCCATCCTCCATGCTTGCTACTGAAAATTTGTTCACCTGGTCCTTGTCGCAATATCCCAGCCTAAGATTTCTCGGCTCCCACAACAATCCCAACTGGTCCTTCTTTCTGGACTTTCCATTCATATTTATGAAAGAGGAAATCTAATTATCCCAGCCTCACCTGAGGATGGACCCTCATGGGGTCAGGTGTCTGACCCTGAACCAGTCTCTGCAATGGGACAGGAAGGGCTCCAAGCACTGACTCTCACTACCCATGAACAGAGGCAGAACAGACAATGCCTGAAACAGAAGGGAAACAGGAATGAAGAGGGGAAATGAGGTTATCTTTAAAAGAGGGAACTCTCACAATACCTTAACTGTGGAACCAACCTAGATGCCCTTCCATAGATGAATGGATAAAGAAACTGTGGTATATATACGCAATGGAATATTACTCAGCTATAAAAGAGAATAAAATTATGGCATTTTCAGGTAAATGGATGGAGTTGGAGAATATCATGCTAAGTGAAGTAAGCCAATCCCAAAAACCCAAAGGTTGAATGTTCTCTCTGATAAGTGGATGCTGATCCATAATGTGGGGGAGGACACGGGAAGAATGGAGGAATTTTGGTCACCAGGATGAGAGGGAGAAGGGGGCATGGGGACAGTAAAGATGGTGGAATATGATGGACATCATAGCCCTAGCTTCGTGTATGACTGCATGTATGTTGTGATTCTACATCACATACAACCAGAGAAATGAAAAGTTGTGCTCCATGTGTGTAAAACGAATCAAAATGGATGTTACTGTCATGTACACCTAAGTAGAATAAATAAATAAATAAAATTTTAAAAAAGTAATTAAATAAAATAAAAGAGGAAACTCTCCATTGTCCATGAAGAAGAAGAAGAATTTAAACTCCAAGTCAGAAGCTCATATCTGTTTATTGGGTATTATGCGAGGAATTTGATATATATAATCCTATTTCATATTCCCTCCAGTCCTACACAGTAGGCTAAATGATTTCCATTGTATAGATAAGTAAAACTGAAGCTCAATATAGTAAGTGACTATGGACACTCAGCCACTTGGTAGAGGCACTGTGGTCCAACTCAGGTTGTGTGACTCTTATCCAGTACGTTTTCAGATAGAGACAGCTACCGAGCAAGGTTCTTCCTCTGCAAGTGGAGTCAAATGAAACTCAGTATTAAAAGGCAATCTACTCCCCAAATCTCCCTAAACAAGAAGGAATAGGTAGGAGCTGGGAGTGATGGTGCACACCTATAATCTCAGTGGCTCAGGAGGCTGAGAAAGGAGGATCTCGAGTTCAAAGCCAGTCTCAGCAACTTAGCAAGGCCCTAAATGATTCAGTGAGTCCCTGTTACTAAATAAAATACAAAAAAAGGGGGCCTGAGATGTGGCTCAGTGGTTAAGTGTCCCTGGGTTCAATTCCCAGTACCACCCCCACTCCAAAAAAAAGAAAAAAAAAAAAAGAAAAGAATAGGAAGGGAGAGGAAGATGAAGGAAAGAAAATAGATTTTTTTTTTTTGGCCAGAGAAAATAGAGAGAATGAAGTGGTAGGAAGGTGGGAGAAGTCTGGCCATCTGAGAACCCTGGGGGAGAAGTAAGGGGAGGCAGATAAAAATGGAATCCAAGGCCAAAGAAAAGTACTCACTTTAAAGGGGTGATTTTTGTTGTTCTTTGTTCCTGTACCGGAAGTGCCTATCAAAAAAAATTTAAAAATCCTGCTGTTGCTCCAGAAACAGATGGAAGCAGAGCCCTGCAAAGTCTTTACTAGGTGCAGAGCGTTTTCTATTCCCCCACTCTCCAGCATTTCTATTGCCAAGGATAAAGGGCCTGCCCAGGCGCATACTGAGAAGACACAGCAGAAACCTGGATTTCACTTGAACTAGAAGAAAAATTAAAGACGGGAATAGTAGAGCAGATGACAGGGGTGTTATGGGCTCTGCCCAATGACACCTGAGGATTGTGACAGTGACTGACCAAAATCAAGCCCTGAAGAGGATCCACAAGAAAAGGAAGGAGTAAAGAGAGATGTTCAAAGCCAAAAGGGGCGTGAGCATGCGCACACTCACACACACACACACACACACACATGCGCACACTCACACACTCCTAGAGACCCACAAACACGCACAGAAATAGAGACCAGAGAGGGAAAGGAGACGGACTGCCTTGTTTATCCTCGTGAAGAACATCTGGATTTCTCGGTAAGACCTGACTTGGGTTCTTTCCTCATTTTCCAGCTGGACCAAATGGTGAAATGCCTGGCGTGAGGGGCGCTGTGAGTCAGCCCAGATTCAAGCTCTGTCCCTCTGCCCTCCGCTCTGCTCTTTGCCAGACCACACAGCTTCCCTCCCTGTCCGGCCAAGCTGGCTTAGCTCACTGTCCAGGTAACACACTTCAAAGGCACCAGGGTGAGCTGGGACAGGCTGGGCCAACCTCAGGACAGGAGCAGATTCCAAACGGCACTGGCCCAAACAGTCCTCATCAATTTTCTTGAGTGTCTCTCCCCCACCTCCCTCACTTCCCTCACACTTTGAATAACCCCTGGGAGTCAGAAGTGGAAACCCCAATTTTTCACCAAAGCTGTCAGCTTCTCCGGCACTGCCGGCCTGTGTGACTCTGTTATTGTGAGGTTGACCAGATGTCAGCCATCGTCAAAGCTCACTGTATGTTCTCTCCGGGAGTTGATCCTACTATCCAGGACAGTCAGAAAGACCTGGAGGTGGGGGTGTTCATATGACCAGATAAATAGAACATCAGTCAAAGTGTGTGTATTGTAAGGATGCCCCTGGCCCCTGGGTGTGGACCTTAATGACCTCAAGGCCGGTGGCCTGCATCTTTCTTAAGATAGCACCCTTTTGCTACATTCTGCTAACTGTGTGTGTCTCCTATGGAAAACCAAAGATCTCTGCAATCAGGAGACATACTCTTCTTTGTGCCCCTGCAACACAAAGTGAAGCCCAGTATACAGTGCTAAAGTGATAGCATTAAGAGTCTGCAGAGTTGAGGTCATTTGCTGGTGGCCTTCTCTGACTTTTTTCAAACACTCCAAAACTTGCAAATTATGAAAGTAAAGTAATGACATTTCTTCCCCTCTTAAGTTCTTTCTTTCCTGACAGTGAGGTCCATGAGATTCAGTACTAGTCCAAGAACTCAAAGCCTAGGAATCATGTATGACCCCTGTGTAATCCTGGATGTGTCACTTGCCTCTATAATAATGTTGCTTAATACAACTTTCTGCTTGACTGAGGAACTCAAAGTTTAATTTTATTTAATTTTAACTCATTTTAATTAAATAGTCATGTGTGCCTAATAGCTATCCTATTGGACAATACAAATCTAGAAAATTTCCTTGTTTTCCAAAGGAATTTAGAAAAAGAACAATCCAACCTCTTGGATTGTCATGAGGATCAAATGAGACAATTCCTAAAAATGCTTAAAGAATTATCTGACATATAATGGGCAATGTTACAGAGAGATGGGTTAGTATGTTTTTTCATTAACATTATTGGTATTAATATTAGTATTGCCATTGCCATTATCATCCAGCTTGGAGTAAAAAGAACAAAAAAGGAATTTAGAAATCTTCCAGTTTAGCCCAATTTTACTGATAGAGAACCTGAGGACAAAAATGGAATTGATTTGACTCGCACTATGGAAGGCAGAAATCCAAGATTATCCCCAGTGATCCATGTTCCTGTATGATCCCTTTCCTGGAGCTTTGGTGAGATCTATGACTTGCTTTTTACCTCTAGACTCTGGCAAAGGTTACAGAACATTGCTCCTGAGATTGTTATCTTATATGGTAAAGGTGAAGAGATTTTTGCAGACATAATTAAGGTCCCTGAGCAAGTGACTTTGAGTTGCTCAAAAGGAAAAGCCTGTCAAAATGAGGAAAGCTTTTCAAAAGAGGGCTTGGGTGTTTCTAAAATTACAAACAAGCCCACAATGACTTATTTCAGCTCAGCATTAGACCCAGCTAAACCATGCCTACCCAAAATGAGACAAAAAAAAAATGGGTGTTGTTTTGAGCTGCTGCATTTATGGCTATCTAACACATAGCATAGAAAACTAAATCCTATACTTGAACATAGTCTGTTGCATTTCCTTTTAGTGTAAGTAGTGTGCGAGAGAGAATCCATGTGTGTGCACGTGTGTCAAACTCTGTCTCATCCCTAGCTCATCCTGACTGTAGTTTGTCCCTGTGTATTAGTCAGCTTTTTCATTGCTGTGACCAAAATACCTGACAAGAACAATCTTAGAGGAGGAAAAGTTGATTTGGGGCTCACACTTTCAGAGGTCTCAGTCTATAAGTGGCCAATTCCACTGGAGGGTGTGGTAGAAGAAAGCGGCTGGGGCATGGCACCAGGAAGCAGAGAGAAGGACTAAGCTCTTCACACTAAAGACAAAATATATACCCCAAAGGCACATCCCCAATGACCCATATCCTCTAGTCACACCCTTCCTGCCTACAGTTGCCCCCTACAGTTAGCAATCCCTATCAGAGGATTAACACACTGATTAGGTTAAAACTCTCATATCCCAATCATTTCACCTCTAAACCTCCTTGCATCGTCTCTCATGAGACATATCTAAACCATAACATCCCACCCCGGCCTCCAAAACTCTTGCCCATCTCATAATGCAAACTATATTTAATCAATTTTTAAGAGTCCTCATAATCTTAACAGTTTTAGCACTGCCCAAAAATCCAAGTCCAAAGTCTCCTCTGAGACTCAAGGTGAACTCTCAGCATGAGTCCCTGTAAAAACCAAAAGCAAATTACATATATCCAACATACAAGGCACAGAGTAAACATTTCCACTTGACAAGGGAGAAATGCGGGCATAGAAATAAGGAATAGGGTCAAAGCAAGACCAAAATCCAGCTGGGCAAACAAGTTCTATAGCTCCACATCCAACACCTGGGGCATATCACACCATGATATTCTCTCCAAAGGGCTTGTGCAGCTCTGCCCCTATGGTTTTGCTGGTTGCAGCCCACATGGCCTCTCTCTTGGCTTGTGTCTGCTCGATTCCTGCAGCTTTCCTTAACAGATGTCCCTTTATTGAATTATCTCACAAACGAGCTTTATGGGGACATCTGATATCTAAACCATAACACCCTGGTTTGTTGGAAAAGCAAGGTCTGCTTGAGACATTCCTCACAAAGTTAATGACCTTCTGTTCTAGTCCCCTTAACACACCTTGGCCACCTCAGCTGACCTCAAATTTGTACTTATTTGTTCCTGTCTATCTTCCCTGCTGTATTGTAACCCTTGAGTGGAACAGGACTGTTGTCCACATTCTGGGTGGATGGTAGGGATGAGATTCCCTGGCCAGGAAAGGGGTGGCTAAAAGAAATAAAACCGCAAATACCACAGAACACAGAAAATAGTTTCAAAACTCAGGGGCAAGATGGGCCCACAACCAGATGGAAACACCTGGCTTCTGGCAACTGGCCAAATGGACCCCGCGTGTGCTTTATTTATATGAGGGGACTTCAAAGGCCTTCCACTGAACATTCTCTACCAAGGTAGGAAGAGGGTGGAGTCTTGCAGTCAACAGGTTGATTAGCATCTTGGCAGGTAACACCCATCTCAGTGGGGCTGCTCAGCTATAGCAGGTCAGCCCATTTCCAGTGCTGTGTGGGACTCTTGCGTGGCGGTCCACACACAGCTCATGGACGGCTCTCTACACAGGACTACATCTGACATTCAAGTTGCAGCTCTTGGCTCCAGAACTAGTAGATAGTAAGTGCTCAGTAAATACTGCTGACTGAAGAGAGGTTTCCAAGAGGGAGACGGGCTTGGAGTGACTCTTCACTGATGAGAAAATGTTGACCTACCAGAAAAGAGAGGAAGGCCATTTCTAGCAAAGATGGAAAAGAACAGTCCCTGCTACTTTTTGAGTTTTCCCCCATTTTGCTGTAAGAACTCAGGGTCCACTGTGGTGCTGGTAGGTAGATAGACACTTGAGAAGGTTTTAGTAAATGACTAAACAAAACAGATGGACAGATGGAAGAATATAGTCAAAAAGTATACCAATGAAAGTCAATAATTTAAAAAAAAAACAATTTTTAAAAGGGCAATGGATCTGAATAGATGTCTTTCCAAAGTAGATATATGAATAGCTAGTAAGTACATGAAAAGATGCTTTACAGGCAAATGCAAATAAAAATTACGATTGGCTATAATGTCACACCCAGCAGAATGATTAAATCAAAAATCAGATAATAATGCATGTTGGCAAACATGTAGACAATTGGAATCATCATATACTGCTCCAGGGAATGCACAAAGGTACAGTCACCTTGCAATATAGTCTGGCAGTTCCTCAAAAAGTTAACCATAGATTTAGTTACCATATGAACCAACAATCTGTTCCCAGGTGTATCTCCCAAGAGAAAGGAAAACATATGTTCACACAAAAACCTGTGCATGAACATTCATTTTGGTATTATTTTTAATAGCCAAGAAATAGAAACAATCCAAATTTCCATCAACTGACAAATAAATAAACAAAATATGGTATTCCATATAATGGAATATTGTTCATCCATTAAAAGAAATGACAGTATACAAATACATTCTATGACATGGTTGAACCTCAGAAATAGCATGCCAAGTCAAAGAAGTCAGACCACAAAAGGTCATGTATCATATTGCATTCATGGGAAAGGCCCAGAATGGGCACATCTATAGAAACAGAAAGTAGATTGCACATTGCTTAGTACTGGGGCACTAGGGAGACTGTAAGGTGACAACCAAATAGCTCAGGGTTTCTGACTGAAGTGGTAAAATGTCCTAAAATTGATTATGGTGATGATTATACAACTGTATGAATATTATACAACTGTATGAATATACAGTTGTATAATATACTGAAAAAATCATTGATATGTACCCTTTAAATGAGTGAATTGCATGGTATATGAATGGTCCTATTTCTACAAAGCTATTACTAAAATTTTTAAACATACCCTAGACTTCTCAAATGGCTTCAATCCCATCCACTCTTCCACATTTTCTTATTCTTTTTGTTCCTCAATAGATTAGATGACACTAGCCACATCCTTAAGGGCAGATCTTCTTTACTCAGTTCACTGACTCAAATGATAATCTCTTCCAGAAACACTCTCAGGGACACATCAGAAAGGTACCTGCTCTCTTAACCCAGTCAAGCTGACACATAAAATTGACCATCACAGCTGAGCAGGTGGGTCCTACCTGTAATCCCAGCTACTCAGGAGGCTGAGACAGGAGGATGGCAAGTCCAAGGCCAGCCTTGATAACTTAAGGAGACCCTAAGCAATTTAGCAAGACACTGTCTCAAATTAAAAATAAAAAGGTCTGGGGATGTAGCTCAGCGGTAAAGCACCCCTGGGTTCAATCCCCAGTACCAAGAAAAAAATTTTAATAATTTTTAAAATAGAAATAAAAAAATAACAACCATAGCCATTCATCTAGCCACAACATATCTCTCTTCCTTCCTTCTAGAACAGTCTCTGAGACTCGTTGGTCTTTCTGGTAGCTCATGTGGTGACTCTGCTGAATTTTGCTCCCAGCAACCATCCACTGCTCCTCCCCTGAACCGGTACCCCAGTGACTGTTCACCAGCAGTGGCTTCTCCAAGCAGCCTGGCAGAGGAGCTAGCTTGATGGGTAGTGTGTAGAATGTCAACTCAAACTGTCTGAGCCCACAGCCCAACTCTGCTTCTTAGCTGTGTAAACTTGGGCTAGTTTAAGCCAGTCAGTTCCTCAGTTTCCTTAGTTACAAAGTGAAGCACATGAATGTGTTCTCCCTTATAAGACTACTGTGACAATTAAATAAAATAATGCGTGTTAAGTGGCTAGCATGCCATAAGCCTTTGAGGAAAGTTGGTAAATGTTATCACTTGCTTGACTTTCTTCCTTCTCCTGAAGCATGCTAGATTCAAGAAAGCAGGGTCTCAGGCTCCAACATCCCTTCCATTTCCCAGATGCTTCTTTCTCTGTACGTTTCTGTGGTTCCTCTTTCTTTTGAGCAGTTACTTGGGCTTTCCTCCCTCACTCAGACTCTGGGGCCCTTCTCTGCACAGTGCATCTCCTCTCAGAATTGCTGCTGCTGTTGCCACGGTGATATCTAGACCTGTACCAACAGCCCCGCTCTTTCTAGCCCTGCTCTCTCCTCTGTGCTCAGGGTGCTTCACTCAGAGGTTATCTTCTCCACCTACTTTTTCCCCCTTTTTTCTTCAGGGCCTCTGCACAGATCATCTGCCCCATCCTCTCAGAGGTCCAAACTCTGGGGCCTCAAAATCATTGATCCTTTTTATTGGTCACTGAAATCTTCCTCTAGTAGACAGGTATATCATCTATCTCCCTATTTTTTACTCAGGAAGGTTTGGATCCCTTTTTAGGGTACAAAAAGAAAAATGCTTCACAAACATGACATACCCGAAGCTAAAGAGCCATGCTCTCGTTATATAGCCAGGTACCACTTAACAAGGGGGACACCATCTGAGAAATGTGACATTAGGCATTTTGTCATTATGCAAACACCATAGAGTGTACTTAGACAATCCTGGATGGTATAGCCTACTACACACCAGTCTATAAATGTATGTGTGTGGGTATGTACACACACATATACATGTATATACATACAAATGTGCCTATACACATAGGTATGTACATACATGTACATATAATGAAGCCTATTGCTCCTAGGGACATGATGGCTAGAACATGAGTTTAGATCAAGCACAAGAGAAAGAGATGCAAGAAGACAGAGTACACAGAAGATGTTTGAAGCTGCTGCTGGCAGAACATGGCAGACTGTTTCACAGTACATGTTTTATATCAGTAGGGGTACAGTCCAGCAATAAAAAATACAATAAATACATAAATCAGTAACCTAGTCATTTAGGATCCTTCTCTAGTACTGTGTACTGTCCACCGTTGACCAAAATGTCATGCAGTACGTGGCTGTATTTTAAAATTCAGCCCATGGGAAGGCAGAAGGCAGAGCTGTGTAGATGGGGCAGGACGGCTGAAGGATGGCTTCATGGAATTCATTATCCTGTCCTGCCTACATTTGAGTCTGTTTGAAATTCTCTACAGTGAAAAGGTTTTTTAAATGAACTCAAATAACCAGTCAAATGTTTTTAAAAGAAAGAAGGGGATAAAAGGATGGGAGGGAGTGAGCTGGTCCTTACGGTTTCAAGTGGTTAAAGAGGCCAGAAGTGAATTAAAACTTCCCTCCTTGAACTTGTGTCTCCAGTTCCCCACCCAGGCTGCATCCCTCCTGCTTCTTGCCTGCACTGCAACCTCTGTTCTACAGCTGTGAGAAAACAGATGATGGGAAAGACAGATACGTATGTGCATTGTTGATGCCAATCAGTAATTATTATTGTGGTTTTAGTTTTCATTCATTTCTTTTTTGATGGGGTAGGGGAGTTGGGTCCAAAGACCACTGCAGAGATCCTTAGCATATGACATTCATCTCTAGAGCTCCAAGCATGCAGACCATTGGCTTCCTGAATTTCACATTCCAGTTCCTGCCAGAATTCAAGATTTATGCAGCTCCTGGCACATTTTCAGACCAAGAACCTTCTGATTCAGATGGTCAAGTCCCTGTGCCTGCACAGAGAGTCAATACATGAAAGGGCACATCACCCTGTGTGTGTGTGTGTGTTTCTGGGGACTGAACCCAGTAGAGCTCTACCATTGAGCTACATCCCCAGTCCCTTTTTATTTTTTTATTTTGAGACAAGTTCTCCCGAAGTTGGCCTTGCTAAGTTGCTGAGGCTGGCCTTGAACTTGTGACCCTCTTGTCTCAGCCTGCTGAGTGGCTAGGATTACAAGTATGTGCCACCATGCCTGGCTCATATCACTCCTTTTTGAGGACCAAATAAAGCCCTGTACCTGGTCAGATCCATGGCTCCTTGTTTTAGTCAGCTGTTTCACTTCTGTGACTAAAAGATCCAACCAAAACAACTGTAGAGGAGGAAAAGTTTATTTGGGGGCTCACGGTTTCAGAGGTCTCAGTCTATGGACAGCTGGTTCCATTCCTCAGGGCTCAAAGTGACATTATGGCAGAAGAGTGTGGCAGGTGGAAGCAGCTCACACGATGATCAGCAAGCAGAGAGAATGAGGTCTCCACTGGCCAGATACAAATATATATCCCAAAGCCACACCCCCAATGCCCTACCTCCTCCAGCCACCTGCCTCCAGTTACCACTCAGTTAATCCCATCAAGGACTAATTCACTGATTGAGTTAAGGCTCTCACAACCTAATCATTTCTCCTCTGAACCTTCTCCCTTTATCTCACATGTGAGCTTTTAGGAGACACCTCACATATAAACCATACATTTCTCGTTTAAACTTTTTTTTTTCAGTACGGGTATTGAACTCAGGGAAACTTGACCACTGAACACATACCCAGCCCTATTTTGTATTTTACTTAGAGAGAGGGTCTCACCGAGTTGCTTAGCACCTCACTTTTGCTGAGGCTGGCTTTGAACTCACAATCCTCCTGCCTTAGCCTCCCTAGCTGCTGGGATTACAGGTGTGTGCCAGCTCTCATTTAAACTCTGGCTGAACCTCTAGAACCAATATTGACTTCACTGGCTTCTTCCTATCTATTCCAAACTCCCAGTCCCAGCCGATATCAAGACCTAGGAAATGTCCAGAGTAGACTCCAGCTCTCTCCAACACAGACAACTATCCCCTCCACACACAACCACCACCACTACCCTCTCCCATCTGACTGGGTTTCTAATGGACTTCAGAAAAACAGTGATTAGGGAGGATTTAATAATCACCAACAAAGGAAATTAAAATTTGGTTTCTTTTCTTTTGCCTTTAATACTCTGGTAATCTAGAAAAGATAACAAGAGAAGCTGGCTACTAAGTAATCAAAAGCAAAACAAAGAATAAAGGAAGAAAGAAATAGACTTCATTCATTTACCTACAAATGTCCTCTGAGCATCTGCTGTGGCCCATTGCTGTGTAAACCCCAAGCAATACCACATGAACAAGCACTCAAATTGCCTCAAGGCACGTCCTTGCCAGGCCTGGAAAGATCAGGAGACTAGAGACGCAAGTCTGAAAATTCTGCCTATAAAAATACCCATCCATGTAAAGGTGACTAAAGAGGACATTGTGAATAAGAATAAGAATAATGACTACTGGAGTGATTACTATGTATTATGAATGGAATTATGTCCCCCTAGAATTCATACATTGAAGTCCTTAACCCCCAGAACTTCAAATTGTGCCCTTGTGGATTTTTGGAAATAGTGTAGTTGCAGACATAATCAGCTAAGATGAACAAGTGTGGACGCTTAATCCAGTCTGACTGGTATTCTCCTGAAAAGGGGAAATGTGGGCATAGACACATTCAGAAAGAGTGCCACATGAAGGCTGGACTTATGCTGCCAAAAACCATGCAGCTTGGAGAGAGCCCTAAAACCGACCTGGGTCTACTAACACCTTGATCTTGAACTTCTGGCCTCAAGAACCGTGAGATACTTAGCTTCTGTAGCTTAAGCTACTTGGTTTGGGATATTTTGTTATGGCAACCTTAGCAAACTAATACATTTTATAATAGATGTGGTGCTAAATGATTTTACATAGATTACTTCATTGAACCTTCACAGCAACCTATTAATATGTACCATATCCACTTTACAGAAGAATACATTGAACCAGAAGAAAGCTAAGCAACTTGCTCAAGGTCAAGATGCTTTCATCAAAATAGGACAGTGATATTCAAAGCTTAGGGCTCAAGGAAACCCACCCTCCAAATTCAATCTACTCCAACTGAGTAAATCCACATCTTTCTTCTCTAAGTCTTTCAATTCTTGCCCCAAATACATGTTGTCTCTTAGTTGCCTTGATAGATGCTTCCATCCCCTACTTGGTGGTCGAATTGGTGCTTTTACTTGTTCTAAGTCTATGCAAGCAGAAGGAACTCGTTAGTCATGATGTTTATGCTATATACAGTACCTCTAACCTCCTCATTTAGCAACAATTCTTCTAGCCCTATGACTTCTCTGTATACAACCCACAACCTCTGATGCATACACACACACACACACACACCAGCCATAATAGTACACACACTGTTCATGTTATTTGTCTTTAATTTGCTGTTTAATTTGTGTTTTTGCCCAAAACTCATCACTCAGTTGTATGAAGACTTCATATCTCAGCCTGTCAGATGTTCCCAGCCTCAAAAGGAGCTCTCAGAGGACAGGTCATGACTCTGTTTAAAATCCACTAGTTGCCCAGTTAAACTGAGTAAGTTCATGGTCCTACGAGCAGGCCAAAAGCTGGAGTGGAATCTCTGCAAATAAACTTCCTGGAGTTCTAGACAGCTCAAGGTCTGAGAAACTGTGAACACCGCTTTGAGTTCATGGCCAAGTGTCTGTATTCCTTGCATTCTGATCCTGGACCAGGGAAATGGTCAGTGAATACCACTCCTATTGTCCTTGAGTACAAAGCCATCCTGGATAAGAAAGAAAAAAATAAAAAAACAAGGAAGGATTAGACTATTTTTTTCTCAGACTAGAATGGTCTATAGATACATTCTCCAAAAGTTGCTTTGGTGTGTGTGTGTGTGTGTCCACATGAGCATGTGTGTTTCATTTGCTAATCTTGAAAACTGAATGTATTTTAGGTTTAAAATAACCTAAAATCTGGATAACCACCTTCTAATCTGGCTCTGGAACCTTTTCCACATTCAAAGGCATCAGAACCAAGTCTCACCATTGGCGTTGGCATTGGCATTTGCTGGTGGGAGAAAGAGCAGAGGTGGACTTGATCCTACAATAATGTGGAAAAGCTGTGTGAAGACGGACACATTACCTTGTTACAAAAGTGAAGGTTTCACGATACCATTTTGTTTTGCAAGTGATGTAAGGAATTTTCGTAGGAAATTTTGATTATACCCAATTTTGATATTGCAAGCTAACTGTAAAACTAACCACTGCATAAGACATGACTCCACTGTAGTTTATAAAGTAGTGGAAGAATTAAATCACATCAAACTTGTTCATGCTCAGCTCAAAAACCTTACACTCTAACAGTTAAACCATAATCACAGTAGAAGTATTGATTTATTTCCAGCAACACATCAGCCTGACATCAACCAACACTCTAAATTAATGTTGTCATTATGCATTTTTGGGGTTGGTAGCTTTGGTTGACTTTATTTACATTTTTGTTGGATTTTACAGTGACATAAGCATATGGAATTTCGACCTTAATATGTTTGTACAAATTTAGGTTACATTACAATTAACATATTTTAAGTCCAACAATAGGAGTCTATTGGAATTTGCTTTTATTTTAAGAATCCAAAATCTGTATCTTATAATAGCTTTTTGATGACTAGAAAGAAAGTAGCTTAAGAAAGGTCATTTTTTCCTAATTCACACAAGTTTGCCCTGTGACCTGATGGTGGTGAGCCAGCTTTTACCACCTCTCCCTGCTGACCGGTGATGAAACCTAGGTGCCACCAGCACTGTGATTTTATTTCATCTTTTCGAGTCTCAAATGGCTCATATTAAACCTGCTTCGAGCAATTAACATTCTTTCCCTTTCCCTTTATTCCATTTCCCAACCTACCTTTTCTGTCTCCCTCCTCCATCTGGATCTACCAATGCTGTCTTCTAAGTAACAACAGATCACTTTTCCTGGTTAATCTCATTCTCCAAAATTCAAATAGTTTCTGAGCTGTCTATTGTAGGAACATGCCAGATCCCATGCTCCAAGAAGACAGTAGGGCTCCAACCCGAAATTGCATTTATGGAGCTCTCTCTGTTCTGCCCTATCTGTCTGGATTGGCTCCAGGGCCTCCTAAACATCAATTCATAAAACTATTAACTTATATGCTGCTCACACATGGATACAAATCACTCTGAGTCACAGTTGGCTCCTGCTCCTTTAACAGTCAGCCTTAGGGTCAATATAGACTCTAGTTAAATTACCACTGCAACAGGCATCACTACCAAATTTTAACTCTTAAAGCAGCATGTGGTTTGATCCTCAAAATCATCCTAACCTTTCTCTATAAGAAACTTCATATAAAACCTAGAAAAACATTGTGCAAAAGGGATATGGAGCTATGTCAAGATAGCAGCTACTTCTACCAAGGGAAGAGGTTGGGATGGGATGGAGCAGGAGATAAGTTCTTACCTGTAACACTGGGCTGCTTTCTAACAGAATCTTCAATAGTGATGGCAAAATGTTAACATGCATTCTATGAGTGTGGAGAGTATGTGATAGTTGTTAGATTACCTCCTGTTCTTTGTGCAAAATATACTAAAATTAACATTTTAAAATTGGAAAAGGAAAATTGTTATGTACTTGACTGAAGATCACATTCTAATTAATCGTCAGAGAAGTTTCAGGACATCCTTTGATGAACCCAAAGTCATCAAGTTCTGCATTGGCTGTATCTTGTCTCCCAGGGAAAGGAATCCTGAAAGCAGCTGCCAGTTGGAGCTGGGTGATTTTTGCAGCTCAGGCGGTGTCCGAATGGCATGAGCAGAATCGCCAAGGCTGGGGTGACACATAAGTGAACCTACAGTGTGTGGTTACACAGCATGGCCCTCCATCCAAGATTTTGCTTTCCCTAGGCCCCATCCCCATTGTTTAATTCTGTCCACATCTACTTCTTTCCCTTCGGGACAGGAGGCGTGTTTTTAATGGTGTATCTATTCTGCCACCTAGCCTTCAGCGAAGTCACTACAAGAAAGCCACCATAAAGGGCTCCTCTGCAGGCCTGAGTCCTGCTGAACTTCCCTTACCTAGGGAAGGACCTGAGAACTGCGTGCTCATTCTCAAAGGTCACCATATCTTCGTTTGGGACTCAGATGAGACAGCAGCATTAATTAGTATGCCTGACATGCGCTGGCTCTGGGAAAGGTGCTGAAGTCAATGTCATGAGGTCTTGAAAATGGAATCGAAGGTAAAAATGAGCTTCTCTGAGACAGTGGTGAGAGCAACATGTAGAAGAGACTGAGGAAAAGCCCCTTGGCTGGTGTTTTTCTTCCTAACCAGAAGAATCCATAATATTTTGTGTTCTATTAAAAAGCCTAATTTGTCTAAATTGTGTTATCAGGCATCTCCTTGCCTAGGAAATCACTTAGAAACTCACAGAAAACGACACAGGTAAAGACTCAGAAGCTTTATAAAATAAAAATGCCATTCACCTCCTGAAACCAACTGTCCAGATAAAAGGCCACAAACATTTGATTCAGTCCCCATTTCTTGAAACCTGTTTTAATAGGGAGTTAATCTTTGAAAGGAAAGGGAGGAGTGATCTCTGGGGAAACAGGACACAAGAGGATGATATCCAAATTCCTACATCTCCAAGCAAGATACGGCTAAAAGATAGAGAAGCTCATCTGAGCCACAGTAGGAAAGTTACAGCTGCAAAACCGAATCAGTAGCAAAGCAGGTCTGGGGATGGCACCAAGCACCTGCTCTGACATTAGTATCAATCATAATTAAATGAGCCTTTCCCAATGAAACTCGTTGATGCAAACTTTTTGTTTTCCAGAAGCAATCTTCTAAAGGTGTTTGTGAAGAGTCCTGGGCCTTCAGAATGGAAGAAAGGAAGAATGGACTCAGCAGAGGCTTGCAGGCAACCCCCACGACCCCACACCTTCCCCCTCCACTGATGTGTATTACTTATGGACTCTTAGAGGCAAAACTCACCCTGCCAGTCCCATATCTTTAGAAAACAATCACTCTAGACCATCTCCAGGTGGCGAGAATTCTTTCTCTTGTGTCTTTGGGAAGCTTCGTTTGGGTCCTTGGACAGCAGCTCTAGTCTCTGAATTCCTCTAGACCTAAACACATTTGGAAGGGGAAATAAAGAACGGTAGCTTACAAGTTATGGAAGAAACCTAGGTGCCTGTCAATAGATGAGTGGGTAAATACACACACACACACCACACACCACACACACAATGGAGTTTTACTCGGCCTTAAAACAGAATGAAATTGCATCAATTGCAGGGAAATGGATGGAACAAGAGAACATGCTAAGAGAGAAGCTCAGAAGGTCAAGGGTTGCTTGTTTTCTCTGATATGTGGAAGCTAGAGTGAAAAAAAGGAAAGGGAAGGGAAAAAAGGGACTTCATGAAGATAGAAGAGAGTGCAGTAGAAGAGAGGATGGGGATCAGAGGAGGCAGGAGAGGAGGTGAAAAAGAAATCCAGGAGAATGAAATAGACCAATGTTTGCTATGTGCATGTGTGAGTATATCAGAATGAATCCCACTTAGGCATCACACGATGCCATCTTCTGGGAATACAGGGTGTCTGGAACTAGGCAACTTGTGTTCCTTGGAAAGGACACCCCAATTCCCCCATTCATCTCAAATGCCACCAGTGCACCCACAGTGAGCTGAGCTGCTGGGGCCATGCAGAAATGAATCACACGCCATGCACTGTTCTTCTAGTCTGAACTTGACACAAATGAAAAAATAACACATGACCTCCCCTACTTCTAAAATACTTCAGCCATTTTGAATATTAATTTGCTCCCTGCTTCCCAAGACTCCAGACAGAAGGGAGAAACAATTGGAACCAGCCTTGCTAATTTTTTTTTTTTAATTTAATCATCACACACAGCTCCTCCTCCCTCTCCCAACCAACGCCTAAACTCCTTTGGCAATAGGAGCAAAAGCACAACTTTAAACTTTAGGCTTGTTTTAAAATGTGCCTTTCAGCAAATAGATAAATGAAAAGAGAGATCAGGATCTGGGGGTGTGAACAGCATCAAGTAAGATGTTCCTGAATTGAACTAGCAAGAGAAATATTTTTTTAAAAGCAATCCACCAGAAAGAATTCTTATCACAGATAAGGGTGCAGTCTAGTGGCAAACTTTATGAAATGCAGCCCCTTCTCGTGAAGAGGGTTAGAGAACTTCAAAAGGGAGGAAAGGAAATGTAAAATAGGTAACAGCCCCACCCCAAGTACTCCCAAAAGGGGCAGTTCCCCTTGTGCATTTCCTTCTTACCTGCCTGTGTCTTCCATAGCCCACCTATCATGTCAATTCCAGAAAAAGTCACCTTCCTTCTATCAGGGCTTTAGTTTTCTTTCGTTTCCCTAAGAAAAGGGGACTGCAGTGCCCGATAGACTGGTTGAAGTTTCAAGTGGCACAAGTTTGCTGTCAGGATCTCTTCTGAAGAGGTCCAGTGGCCTTGTCATCTAACATCCTTGGGATGTGTCTGTTTGGACCCATTAGTCTTAGGACAAGGTCTCCCCTAGTCTGGCACTCATTTCCTTCAGGAATGGTCCTGCCCAATAGAAATACCTCTTTAAAACAGCATGAAGTGTGGGTATCACCCCAATCTGCCTTCCTTCCATCTAAAAGCTCCACACACGGAAACCTTAGGGTACCAGGCAAGGTTTACAGACCTAGCAACATTTGGTCCAAAGAGAGGTCTCTGCAACTCACTACTCCCCAACAATGCTGTTGGATGAATGTCCCTTCCTGCAAGCACATAGCATGCGCACACACATACACATAACCCCTTGACCAACAATGTACCTGAAGGAAAGTGGCCACTTCTTGACCATATGACCAAAGACAGTCACCACACCAGAAAAAGAAACCCTATTCACAGACTTGTTGGCAGGAAGTAGGGAGATTCAGGTTTTCTTTCTTTTTCTTTTTCTTCTTCTTCTTTTTTTAAACTCAGCTCACCACCCATGGATGGCAATTGTACACTACTGGTTCCCCAAACACACACACACACACACACACACACACACACACCACACACCTTACATGGTAGCTTAGATACTAGCAGACAGTAGTTTTTCAAAGCTTCAGAAAAATTTCTTGTGCACGGTATATATCCAGTTAGCTAATAAGAAAATGCATCTTTCTTCAGCCCAAGTCTTGGCTAGTTAAGGGGCAGGAGGGAGGGGACACCAAGTCATTCTCATTGTGTTCACTCTGCTCCAAAGAATTTTCTCTTCTATTTGCCCCTCCACCTCCTCCCCTTCTCAGCAGCTCCAGCTTGTCCCCCAAAGCCCCTTTCTTACATTCCGGGGGGAGGAGGGCTCTGTTCAGAGAGCGAAGGGGAGCCCCCGTGTGTCTAGAAGGCCTCTCCCCACCCCCACCCCGTGTGAGTTTGTGCTGCAAAGCTCCTTGGCATCCTTGCCTGGGTTGGGTGTTGGGGAGCTCAAATTGCAGCTACAAACTGGCTGGCAGCCAGGGACGTCTATTTAAAAGCGCCTGCTCGACCGGAGCCCGCAGTCTCTTTGGAAACTTCTACCAGGGGGGAAAAAGAGCTAGGAAAGAGCTGCAAATCCGTGTGGGCTTTTTCCTTTTTTTTTTCCCCCGTTTTTTTTTTTTTTCTTTTTTTTTTTTTTTTCTTTTTTTCTCCCTCCCTTCATTATCCCCTCCATTTGCACCCTTCTCCGGACTTCACGCACAACCTGCGAATTTCGAAGAGGTGGTGGCTCAGTGGGAGAAAAAGAGGTGTTAGAGTTTGGGTTTGATGTGTGTGGGTTTTTTGTTTGGGGGTTTTTTTGTTTTGTTTTTTTTAATTTCTTGATTTCAGAATTTTCTCCCACCCTTTCGGCTGTCGCCAACGCCTTTTACCTGTTCGGCGGCAGCCGCGCGGCCTTGGCAGCTCAGAGTTAGAAAGAAGTAGGGTGTATTTTAGATTTTAAGCAAAATTTTTGAAGACAAATCCATTTCTCCCCCCCCCCCCCATCTACCCTTTTCTCCACAGCCTCCGAGCTCATTATTTCTGTGGTTGCTTTAGGGTGAGCAATTGTGTGACTTTTCCCCCTTGCAATTCTGACCAGATCCCTCTGGGGGATTTCTCTGGCCTCCGCTCACTCTACGTGCACCTGGCGCGACTCTTTTTCCCCCCAACCTGTTGCAAGTCTTTAATCTTTGCAATTGGGACTTGCTCGCAGGCACCTCGATCCTCCTTCGCTCCCCACATTTTGCAAGTGTCTAGGGGAGGGCACCTGCTCTACCTGCCAAAGATTTAAAAAAAAAAAAAAAAAAATCTCCGTACGCCCTCTCGGCACCTCTCTCTCTTCCCCGCACTCTCGCTCTCCTGCCCCGCCCCGAAGTAAAGGGAGACTCTGAGAAGATGGTGCTCACCACGGTCCTCCTGCTGCTGGCCGCCTATGCGGGGCCGACCCAGGGCCTGGGCTCCTTCGTGCACTGCGAGCCCTGCGACGAGAAATCTCTCTCCATGTGCCCCCCCAGCCCCCTGGGCTGTGAGCTGGTCAAGGAGCCCGGCTGCGGCTGCTGCATGACTTGCGCCCTGGCGGAGGGGCAGTCGTGCGGCGTCTACACTGAGCGTTGCGCCCAAGGGTTGCGCTGCCTCCCCCGGCAAGACGAGGAGAAGCCGCTGCACGCCCTGCTGCACGGCCGCGGGGTTTGCCTCAACGAAAAGAGCTACCGCGAGCAAGCCAAGATCGGTGAGCGCGCTCAGTGTGCCAGTTATGCGGCGCACGGGCGGGGGACTTGGGACGGGTTGGGCCCGCGCGCGCTTTGCGCAGCAAGTGGCTTAGAGCTGGGTGTATCCTGGGAGTCTTCGGGGTGAGTCCTTGCACCCTAGACTTGGAGACCTGGAGGATCCTGCCACCCTGGGCGGCTGGGCGGCTGTGTAACCCAGCCTCTCCTAGCTTTTGCTCCTTCTTCGCTACCTCCACGTACCTGAGCCCTTCCTCACCTCATGTGAATACTGACTGAGCTCCTATTCGATCTCAAGGTCCAAATCCCCTGGTACCCAATATCCAGTCTGAAAAAGTGTATGTTACATTACTGACTCCCTCCTCCACCCCCCCCCCCTTTTTTCGGAACTTGGGGGAAAAAAACCTCTTTTGTTAAAATACTGTTTTAATTGGGGCCTGGAGAGGCGTTACCCATCTTCTGAGCTAATTCCACCTTTGTCCCTCCCAGCCCTCTTGAAGCCCCACCCCCATACCCCCCCCAACCCACCCCAGTTCCTCC